>JAJKFI010039613.1:0-30866 GCA_029204185.1 Lerista edwardsae | reverse complement strand
TGTGTGTGTGTGTGTGTGTGTGTGTGTGTGTGTGTGTGTGTGTGTGTTGTGTATTTCATCATGTGGTTGTAAGCTGAAACCTTTTTTAGGCTATAAATCTAGGATTTTTTAATATCTAAAATAGACAATAAACCAATGTAAATTATGTGGTATGATAGAATTGCAGCTTAATTCACATTTGAAAGTGAAAGGTTAAGGGACATTTGCTGTCTGCATTAAATCATTTTGTTTCACTAATGCATTTTCTTTCGTTATGGAAAAACAGGCCTATGAAATACTGTAATAGCAGCTGAAAGCTAAAAATAGGTGCATTTGACTCAAAACTTCCAATAGAACAATGCTGCAGTTGAATTCCCAGCCAAGGCTCCTGTATTGGAGACTGCAGAAGATCACCTCGAGGAGGCAGTGAATGGAGCCAGCAGTGACCCTTGGTGTAAGTAGTTGCAGGATCTACCCCAGGGGAATAGTAGAGGCTGGGCTGCCCCTTAGGAGCTCACAGACAGGATATAAGGAGCACCTGAAGGTGTGGGTTGTAGTGGAGGAGAGAGTGGTGGAAGGAGTGGAGGCTAAACTTATCGGACTGACTTGCTGGCTTGATACACTGATTAATGAACTGGCAACGGACTCGGCTTTCTGGATATCGGACTGACTTGCTGGCTTGATATTCTGATTAACGAACTGTACAACGGACTGGTTTACTGGATAACGGACGTGCTTGGCGAACTAAACATATGGATTGATACCTGGACTGACCTACTGGCTTTACTACTCGGACAAACGACCAAGGGTTATCGGACTGAGGACTGGCTATCATCACTCTGCTTGGAAGAGCCAGGCGGAGACCTGTGGCTGTGGCCTACAGGCAAGACACTGGGTGCCAGGGTCTGGTAATTTGCCGATATTTGCCAGGACTGTCTGTATCTAGGGGACTGAAAAGCCTAAGCAGGCATAGCCTTTGGGGGGGGGAGAAGCTTCGTATCAGGGGCTCTTTGGCGACACAGCTCATCCCAGCTGGGTCGAAGATCGCCATCCCCTGGTGTTGGCTTCCCGCTTCTGGCACTGCGCCTCCCACGGCGCACCCCATTTTGGAGCACTCTGAGCACAGGGGCAGGCAGGTGGGCCGAACACTGCTCACCTTTGTGCCTGCAGTGCCGCGAGCAGTGGCTTGAGTGGTGGCAGCAGCGGCTGCTTTGCTTCTGCTCAGGCCCCTGTGATCCCCTGTACCCCCCTTGAGGTGTGCCATTGGACTACTGGCTGTCATGTGCATGCTCTTGTCTTGATATTTCATGAAATGCCATTCCCAGTTAAAAGCCTTATTTTGCATAAGGACAGTATGCATTGTACGCCAGGTTTTTCAAAAGAATAATTGGAACAAGATTGGTTTCTGATCTGGCTAATATCCTTGAAGAAATAAATAAATGTCTCTGTCCTATTGCCATATAAATAAAAACAAATTTATATGCAACCCTTCTGGTCAGATTCATGCTTGGAACCTATGAATAAATCCAAAGCTGGGGAAATGAGATGATTTTGGAAGCAGTGTTGAAGTTGCTCAGACTCACAGTGCAGTCGTATACGTGCGTTGGGTCAGTGCTACACTCTTGTGCCGGTCCAGTGCTGCCGCAAATGTATCATCAAGCACATCAGCATTGGTGGTATGGTGCTGTACCAGCGAAAGCAGCAGTGCTGATGCTCAGGTACCAACATGACCGTCAGCAGCGCTGGCCTTGCGCTGGTCGAGAGTTGGTGGCGTTTGGTTGGCGTAGCGCCTCCACGAGGGTGTTCCAGAGGCATTCCAGAGGTGTACCAGGAGCGTAACTGGCCAGCACAGTGGGCGGCGATGGGGCAGCGACACAGGACAGCCATACTGCCATCCCTGGCCAGGGCGGCCCTGATTCGGGCTGTTCCTGTGCACGTTGACCTGTGTTTGCAAAAGAAGCAGGCAGATGTGGCAGGCTGATGTGGCTCTTGGGCCATAATTTGGAGACCCCTGACTTAAAGAAAACAAAACCAAGTACAATTTACATGTTTAGGGTCACCTCTAGTTTGACCCTAAATGAACGTGGCTAAACTATAAACCTAGCAGCCTCTCAAGATACTCAGGGCACAACCTTAACCAATTTTCCATGATCAGGGTAAGGGCAACGCAGCTCCGTAGTAAGGAAACAAACATTCCCTTACCTTGAGGAGGTCTCCGTGACCACTACTCCACTGCAGGATGCAGCACATGCCCCATTGGCACAGCTATGTCATTGCCGCAAAGTTAGTTAGGATTTCGCCTTCATATGAGGCAAAATGTGTGTGTCACATTCATTGACGACATTTGTGTGCAAAATGTATCTTCAATTTTAAAATATTTCCAAAATCAAAAGTACTGCTTATATTATGTTAACTTCCAGAGGGATATCCGTGTGAGTCTCTTGTAGCCCAAACAAAGAGTTTTGTAGCACCTCAAAGCCTAACAAATCTATTTCAGCAGAAGCTTTCCCAGACTGTGGCCCACTTCTTCAGATGCATGCATAATATATGTATATTATGAGGTAAGATCCACTCAAGTCCCACAAGTAACTCCTCCTAAAACTTTGTTCCAGCAATTTAAATGGCAACTTAGGAGATATAGTAGCAAATCCCATATTATAAGTTTTTAATGTTTTTGGTATTTTAGAGAAGTTTTCAACTGAGAGTGAAACAATAATTTCCTCACCATCGCTACTGACGTACAAGAAATTGTCACAAAAGGTTTTGGAAACTTGATTGATGAAATGAAAGATGCTCCTGCCATCAATTTACCAAGATTATTTTTTAATGAATGCTACTTTAAAAGCATATGCAGGATTAAGATCAGTCACAAAAATGCATTTGGGCATGGCATTCAAAGAATGATATACATAATGTAGTAACATTTATAACCCACAGATGTAAAATAATTCTTGTTCCCTGGCCTTTTCAATTTATAAAAGCTTTGGTAGTGGAAATATTAATTACAAGCAAGGGAACTGAAATTATAATTTATGTTGAGGTATTAATATCGATCGCCTTTTCAATAATGACCTCTCAGAATTAGGCCTGTGCTCAGGGACCATAACCTGTCTGGCCTAATTATAGGTCACATGACCACATATGAATGGCATTCATGTGGAAGGTCATCAGCTTGTAACTAGGAACCATCCTAGCTTTATACGTACTTGTTCACACAATAATATCTCAGTTTCATTGGCTTTACTCTGAAACTAGCTGATATCAGTGAAAGGAGTCAACATCAGCTGTGTCAGGTCTTCTTCAATATACTTTCCTATTAACCTTTATTGAAAACAGGCTTCCAGTCACAGGAAAGTATTTGTTTTCAATGAGGTGAAGCAGAGATGCAACATAAGCATTCTTTCACTAGGACTAGAGCCCAATCCTATCCAGACAGAAGCAGCAGGCACTAAACGCCCACTGCTGCATCCTGTGCTGGATCTCCTGAAGATCTCCCTGAAGGCTGAAGATCTCCCTGACGAAAGGGGACATTGGTACCCTTATCCTGAGTAAAGCCCCATCCTGCTCAATGGATGCACCAGCTAAATTGGTGCTGCAGACTCAAGAAGCCCCGTGTTGGGCTTTCAGGACCAACCTAGGGGATAGGATCAGCCAAAGGATGCCTCTGCCAGTCCCTGCCCTTCCAGGGCCTGTCCCTCCCCAGTTCCCCTCCCTGCCCAGAAATGCCTCCTCTCCACCTTCCAGCCACCCCCACCACATTCCCATGCTGCTCAGAGCTTACATCTGTTCCACTGGTGGTTGACGCAAATTTGCAGTGTCAGTGGGGCAATGCAGGCATACCCATTGGTGCAACTTCCTCTCCGGGTGGCACGAGAATGCCTTATGGCACATTTGCAACACCCACCACCAGCAGTAGGGCAGCTCAGGATAGGGCTGCTAGACTAAGGGCACAATCCTAAGCAGCGCCGGACTGGCGAGGTTGATGGGCCAGCACCATATCCAGCGCTGCTTAGAAGAGGCTGGAGCCTCCCCTATGTGCTCCTTGGATCTGCGCCCACTAAAGAGTGGGTGCAGATCCGAGGAGACTGCGCAGCCCGAATTGGGGCCTCATGGTCTCACTGACGGCTTAGGACATGGCCATACGGCCACCTCCCAAGCCTGCCCACGTCCCACCCACTTCCTGCCTCCCCCCACCAATCCCCGTCCCAATACAGGACAGAGAATCCCTTGTGCCGACCATCTTCGGTTGGCACAAGGGAGGCTCTCTGTCGGCGCTCTGAAGCCGACGCTGCAAGTAGCATGGGGTGCAAGGGGTGCTGCTCAGTGTTCCCACGTCGGTGCTCCACCCCCTGTGTCAACGCTATGACGTAGCATCGATACAAGGGGCACACTAGGATTGCGCTGTAAATTAGAGAACATTAACATAGTGTAAACTTGTTTTCAGGAATTACCTGCTCAAAGGAAATTAACTGAAGTCCATCCATACATTACAGGTGGATATTACCAGTGATGTCATTCAGGGGGAACGGACCAGAACGGGCGTTCCGGATCCTAACGGGCTCCGTGGCTGGTTCCGGGTTCCCGACAAGTGCCAATCAAAAGTGAGTTCCTGTTCCTAAATCATTTGAATGACACCACTGGATATTACTGTACTGCCATTTCCATGCATCTCAATCCTATGGCACTCTAGAAAATCTGGAAAGAGAAATCAACCAGCCTGAAATGCAGGGATTTCAGGGAAGATTTTGATGACCTCTTTAAACTATTCACATGGCGAGGAGGTCAGCGGTGTTAAAATCCATAAACTGCATATGATTTCTTAATGTTACAAAGGCTTGAAAATGTCCCTGAAAGGGGAAAAAGTCACTGAGAGTCCTCCATGTCTTACTATTGGACTCATGGGCCCAGTATTAGTGCCATCCCCTAGCAAGTACCCTGTAAGTCCCAGGGCTGCCATTGGTAAGCATTAGTTCCTATGCTTGGTTCTGCAGTGCCTGAATTGTGTTAGGACTGGAATCTTCCCATAGTGAATTTGCTCCATCTTCAAGTAGATTTCTTTAAAATGGAATGCAGAGGAATATGATATGAATATGCAATCAATTGTTGTGGATATGGACAGCAGGGAAAGAGGGGGGATTCTTAGGGGAAATATTTCCTCTCCCAAAGTCTCCTCTCAGAAATGTCACTGGAGAGCTGAGCACCCAGGTCAGCCCAGTGTGGAATGAGATTTAGGGCACAATTCTAATCAACTTTCCCGCACAGGGGTAAGGGCAATGCAGCTCCATGGTAAAGGAATAAACGTTTCCTTACCTTGAGGAGGTCTCTCACTGTAGGATGCAGCACGTGCCCCATTGGCACAGCTAGGTCAGTGCTGCAAAATTGGTTAGGATTGTGCTCTGAGAGAAAGAAAGTCTCTCTCTCTCTCTCTCTCTCCCCCCCACCCCGTGTGTGTGAGAGAGCGAGTGAGAGAGACCCTTGCTAAGATTATGTGTTGCAATGATAAATCACAACCGGTCATATTGATTTGTTTTATTTAGTGCATTGTCATTTTTTATGAAACACTGCCTTGGGCATTTGCCTTAGCAAAGAAAAGGTGGGAAATAAGTTTCCTAAACAAACAGACAGCCTATAAGGACAGTGGAAAAAAGATGCAAACTCACATGACAACAAAGCATGTGTGACAATTCTGAAATCAATTTTAAAAACTATCCAAGGCAAGCCTTGGATCCAAGGCTATCCAAGGCAAGGCAAGCTCAGGCAAAAAAGCATGTGGAGAAGATCAAACCCAAAGAACAGCAGGAAAACAGTGCTGGAAAGTTGCGCTCTATGAGTGCAACTCTAAACTGGAGTTAGGCCAGCACAGTAAGACCAGCAAAGTTTGGTCAGCACAAGGGAGACTGTAAAGTATGTTTGGATCACTCTCACTGTGCAATCCTATACCCCCCCTTGCACTGACGCTGCGCTCTTGCGCCAGCTGAATGATGTTGTAAACATGCTGTAAAGTGCATCTGTGTCAGCGCTGTGGCACTGGGCCGACGCACTGCCCACGCACCAGTCCAGCATTGGCGTCGCTCAGTCAGCACAGGGCCTCCTCTGGAACGTTCCAGAGGTGTTCCAGGGGTGTAACTGGGTGCCACAGTGGGTGGAGACGGCGATGGTGGATGGCCGTAGTGCCAAATCCTAAAGCCTGTCCCCGGACAGGGCGGCCCTAATTCGGGCCGCTCCCGTGCTCTGCACCTGCTATTTTGCCAGCGCAGATCAGAGCAGGTCCATAGGGGTGACTGGGGCTTACGTGGGTGCAAGGGGAAAACCTCTCCTTGTCCTGCATGTTGTTGCTGCTGCCTCCGAATAGGCTGTAGGATACAGCCCTGCTATGTCGGCCTTACTAGGCCAGCTTTATATAGGATTGCACTCTCAGAGAGGCCAGCACACAGACATGCACCATCCCCCATGACTCCGAGAGTGGTCCAAACATGCTTTATAATGGCTCTTGTGCCGGCCAAACTTTGCTGGCCTAACTGTGCCAGCCTAACTCCAGGTTAGGATTGCGCTCTCATATTCATTTACTGGATAGCCTTAAAAAAAGCCACTATCTTTCATCCTTAGTTCCCAAAC
The DNA here is from genome assembly GCA_029204185.1 of Lerista edwardsae. NCBI lineage: Eukaryota > Metazoa > Chordata > Lepidosauria > Squamata > Scincidae > Lerista > Lerista edwardsae. The sequence continues at coordinate 24,272 of JAJKFI010039613.1, read as the reverse complement.
TTTAAAATGGGAATTGTGATGACCTATTTCTAACTATTGTTATATAAATAAGTGCAATAAAGAAACGACATTTCAAAACAAAAGCTCAACATTAAGTTATTACTCTTTGATAATGTCTGGACAAACACGTAGAGACATTTCCCCAAGGTTTTTAAAATACGGATCATTTTGCTTCCCATAATTTTAGGTAATATATTCTCCCATCTAAATAAAATATTCTTAAAGCCTCAAGATTTTTATGCCTTCAAAGCTCTCTGTTTCATTTTTAAATATTATAGATCTTGAAGCACAAGAGGCTTTAAAAGTTTGGTACCTCAAAGGATCTTCATCCTTTTAGGTAACCACCGAATTGGCTTATATGTCTTGCTTATATCCCAAACTCTTTCATAAGACACTTAAACCTATTTTACAATTAAGGACTTTGATCAAATTTACTGTAGCTATTTAAGATATTTCTGCATGAATGATACATGAATCCAGTTTCTTCATCAGATATGGAGTTTGCTTGGTATTTGGAAAGTACATGTGTCATTTTCTTTCATCAGTAAAAATCAGTGTTTAATCAATCCATTTTCCTGGTAGCTATTAAGAACATAAGAACATAAGAAGAGCCCTGCTGGATCAGGCCAAAGGCCCATCTAGTCCAGCTTCCTGTATCTCACAGCGGCCCACCAGGTGCCCCAGGGAGGCATGAAACAACAAGATCCTGTTGCATCCTGTTGCCACTCCCTTGCACCCGGTACCAGTAGCCCACCACCAGGGGCGTAACTAGGGTGTGGCAGGGGGTGGCACAAGCCATGGGCGCCATCTTGCAGGGGGCGCCTTAAAGAGGCAGCCGGAGCGAGGAGAACGCGCTGCCACCCAGCGCCCCCTCCTGCTTCTCAAGGGGGGGCGGGGCGCTGGGCGGCGCCGCATTCTGTTTGCTGCCGCCGGCCCTTTAAGGCCAACGGCAGCGAACAGAACACGGCGCCCCCGCCGCGTTCTGTTCGCTGCCGCTGGCCTTAAAGGGCCGGCGGCAGCAAACAGAACGCGCCTCTTAGAAGGGGCGGGGCGCTATGTCATGATGTCACAATGTGACGTCTTGACGTTGTGTGCCCCTAGGGGCGCATTTTCATTGGGCGCCATGGGTGCCCTTTCAAATAGATTCGCCCCTGCCCACCACCTTTGTAAGGAGGTTGCACAATCCATCATTGCCTATAGCCCACGATGGACCTTTCCTCCAGAAATCTGTCCAATCCCCTCTTAAAGGCATCAAGACCAGATGCTATCACCACCTCCTGTGGCAAGGAGTTCCACAGATTAACTACCCGGTGGGTAAAAAAGTACTTCCTTTTATCTGTTTTAACTCTCCCAACCCTCATCTTTAGTGGATGCCCCCTGGTTCTGGTGTTTTGAGAGAGGGAAAAGAACATCCCTCTATCGACTTTATCCCTTCCATGCATAATTTTGTATGTCTCAATCATGTCCCCCCTCAGGCACCTTTTTTCTAGACTGAAGAGCCCCAAACACTGCAGTCTTTCTTCATAAGGGAGGTGCCCCAGCCCCGTAATCATTTTTGTCGCTCTCTTCTGCACCTTTTCCAGCTCCACTATGTCCTTTTTGAGATGCGGCGACCAGAACTGGACACAGTATTCCAGGTGTGGCCTTACCATCGATTTGTACAATGGCATGATAATATTGGCTGTTTTATTCTCAACCCCTTTTTTAATGACCCCAAGCATGGAATTGGCCTTCTTAATTGCTGACGCACACTATTGCCAAGTCACTAGCTCCACAACCACCCCCAACACCAATCTCAAAACATGGGTTGTTTGACTGCAATATTCATTAGCTACTTTTTCATATATTTATTTTTGACACACATAGTTTTATATCTTTTACTGCGTATTCATACTTGTTTCTGAGAGTTCTATACACTGGCCTTCAACCATCTGGGTGAAGGCACAGCAGCTGGGACTGTGCTCTTGTCTTTTAAAGAACATTGAGATCCCATTCATCAGCTGTTTGGAGGGAAGACATATCTACCCACCATAGAGCCTCAGAGTGCAATCCTAAACTGGAGTTAGGCTGGCTAAACCAGCAAATTTGGCCGGCACAAGGACCACCATAAAGCGTTTTTGGACTACCCTTGGAGTCAGGGAGGATGGCTCACGTCTGTGTGCTGGCCTCTCTGACTCCGAGAGTGGTCCAAACATACTTTATGGTGTCCCTTGTGTTGGCCAAACTTTGCTGGTTTAGCTTATGCCCGCCTAACTCAGTTTAGGATTGCTCCCTCAGTGTCAAATGACTTATGCGAGGGCAAATTAAGAGTGCAATCATAACCTGGAGTTTGGCTGGCTCAAGGGATACCATAAAGTATGTTTGGACCACTCTTGGAGTCCGAAAGGCCAGCACACAGATGTGCTCCATCCTCCCTGACTCCAAGAGTGGTCCAAACACACTTTACAGTGGCCCTTGTGCCAGTCAAGCTTTCCTGGCCTAACTGTGCTGGCCTAAGTGCAGGTTAGGATTGCGCCCTAAAGAACAGGTTTAGCCAAAGACTTTGTGGTGCCTGAGGCAACATGCTCAATGCTTCTGCTCCTCTGACATTGTAGCCCACCCTTCTTTTCTCCTCCATATTTCTTTGCACCCTCTTCCTTTTCCAGTCCAGGGAGTGGGAGGAGAAGGGGGAAAATCAGCAGAGCCAAGCAGGGGAATGGAGGTGGGTGCCCAGTTGCCAATCTTCTGCCTAAGGTGATTGCTTCAGTTGGCCAGATGGATGGGCCAGTCCTGGGCAGGATTATCAGAAATACGGACTGGTTCAAAAGTATGATTTCCCAACTGAAGCTCATCAGGCTCTTTGCCCTAGGTAGGCATGCACCAAATCAGCCCCAAATGGTGTCTCACCAGACCAGTCTTGCAAGTGATTTCCTTTGCTGCTCATGACTGTGTGTCGTTTTGATTGGTCCTAATGAAGGTATTACCGAATGGTGGCTTTGGGGCATTGCGAGAAATGTATCTGTGTTCAGGCATTCCTACTCAACCTGCTGCTAGTTAAACAATTCAGCCCTGGTTTGTTGGGTCTCTTTCATGAAAATATGCGTGTTTTGCTTTATAACACATAGCAGGCGAGCTATTTAAACTTTGTTGGTGGCGTATTGCAAAACACAGCCCTTATTCTATGACTGAACTTGAGTGTCCCACTTTTCAGGTGGTATTCACTAGTCTCTATTGTGTGCCACAGAACATCAACAGAAGCGCCCGAGTCCAGCCCTTCTCAGATTCATTCAATCATTCATTTTGTTTGGAAATGATGCTGCAGAATACCTTTATAATTTGCTTTTTTAACTATGTTTACCTTCCTCCAAAATGCCCCTGATCATCGTTACCCTTTGCCTTGTAATCAAATTCAATATTTCTACTTGGAATCCTTCCAGAAACAGATGCCGTGACTGATCTATGTCGTACTATTCAGGCGGAGGCTACTGGTCATATTTCTCTCCCGAAAACTCTTTTGATTAACTCTTCTCATTAGTCAACTTGGTAAACAAATTACTGCAGGGAGCTTTCAAGCTTTGGTTGAAAGCTTGAGCAGTAGCAAGTAATATCTTGTTTGGGGGCCCATCATTTTCCCTTGAAAATAGCATCTCCTCCTCGATCAGGTTGTCATTTCAGGTTGCTGAAAGTTCATATTACTCAGGGTTAATTGCCTCTGGCACAATAACTCAGATTTCTCCTGAGGACTGTTGATAGCGCACTCTATCTAAAATCATATTAGAGTTTATCCTTCAAGCAAGGTGCAACAATTTTTAAAGACTTCTTCTAAAAATAGGATTGATGGAATTTAGGCCCATGTTTCTCCTCCAAGTTGATTTGGCTGTTCTCGTCTCTTCAGGGCATAATTTTTCTGGCTCTTAAGTGGGCCTGTCCGGCATTGACATGTTAGTTAAAATGGTACATACATTAAATACTGGCCTTTCAACCAAAGCTATTAATTTTCAGTCATAGATCCTGTTCTAATCCTAACAGCTTTATTGTGAATGTGAATATGGATGCATTGGAGTAAAATTTCCAGATGTGGGTATTGTGTGTGTTTATTGCTTCCAGTTCTTATTCTCAAGACCTTTATTCAGTGAGATTTACTCACAAAAATTACACATATTTGTTCTTTTCCAGGATCTAAAACCAAATGCATCACCCCTGCAGCAGAAACACAAAACAAAGCAACGACAACCTTTTCACATTTAGAAATTATCCTGTATCATCCTCTTGATCCTATCTCCCACTACACACTGAGAGTGCAATCCTAACCTGGAGTTAGGCCAGCAAAATTAGCTCCAGCAAAATTTGGCTGGCACAAGGACAGTGCATTTGGACCACTCACGGAATCAGGGAGGATGGCACACTCTTGGGAGTTAGGGAGGTTTGGACCACTCTCAGAGTCAGGGAGGATGGCGCACCTCTGTGTGCTGGCCTCTTTGACTCTGAGAGTGGTCCAAACATACTTTATGGTGTCCCTTTTGCTGGCCTAACTGTGCAACCCAGGTTAGGATTGCACTCTGAATCAAAGTAAAAGCTCTTTTTCCTTATTCAGCCCTTCCTGCGTTTGAGTCTAAAATGTGAAAATACCTTGCTTGCCCACTTGTACAAATAGCATCCACTTCAAGCTTGCCTATCATCAGAGTCCTGACCTCCAAATCCCAGTAACCAAATTCCCCATCAGTTAACTTACATGACCATTTCATCTCCAACTTCCCCTTTTAAGGAATGCTTGTTAAGTGGATACTGGTTGCATTCAGCTTTCAGGTACCAGGTCACTGGAGGAAGTTGAAGTCATTGGACAGGTCAAAACAGATCTCTTCATTGCGTGTCCCTAAGCTGTTTTATCTTGAAACTCTTTGTTGTTTTTGTTACATTTTAAACTAAGCAACTGTCCCTGTTGTGTGGGCAAAATTTCGATTGAGTAATAAGAGTGTATAAATTAACAAATAAGCATCGGGGGAAATTGGAATAATCATGAGTAGAAAAAGATATAAGAAAAGAGCTTGAGTAAATGTATGTCCCATAATTCAGTGGCTCCCAAACTTCTTGTGTGTTCATGGGCAACCCAATCCTATGCTGCCTGGCCACCCAGAGCACAGCCCAAGCCTTTTTCATCTCAAGAAACACTGAAAAGTCACAAAAAATACTGCCATTGGGGGCTCACATCCCCCAATGGCCCTACTAATACTCCTGCCAATGGCCCTCCCCTTATTTGGACGACTCCTCATCTGGACAACTGAAATCTAGACTATTTCAAAATCCAAGACTTTTCTTTAACTTTCTGTAGCAAGGAAGTCTTGTGCTCATTCCCACGTACAGGCTGTAAATTCTACTCACTGCTCTGTGATGGGTGCAGTGGTGAAATTCAGCCAGTTCTCACCAGTTCTGCAGAACCGGTTGTTAATTTTAGGTTGGGAGAGGGAAGAAAGGCAGCGGCTGCCCTGAAGGCCGCCCTGAAGGACATAGAACCGGTTGTTAATTTATTTGAAACCCACCACTGGATGTGTGCCTGTACAGACATCATTGAAAAATGTCCAAGAGGCCGGCAGACACCCAAATGGGTAACAGTGAAAAGAGCAAGAAGAGGCATTTCTCATTATATTTATAAAATTATTCCAAAATCCGGAAACATCCAAAATCCAGACCCCTTCCAGTCCCAAGCAGTCTGGCCAAGGGATGATCAACCTGTATTCTCAGCCGCTATGTGCCCCTTTCCAAAGTGAAACAGCTGTTGCAGGGCAAACTGTCACTTTGGAGCAGTTTTCAGTGGGAAAAACCACCCGGAGGGCTTAGAGGGCCTCCCCACAGTGGCGTTTCTACAGGGATGGCAAAGCTCTAAGTTTTGCAAGAAGCTTTACCTTGCAGTGGAAATTACTCCTCTCCTGCACCATTTTAGCCAGTCCTCACAGGGAATAGCAACATCTTGGCGTTGCTTACTGGCTACAGCAGCAAGGGAGAGGGTAAGGCTTCTTGCAAAACTTAGAGCTTTGCCATCCCTGTAGAAACGCCTCTGCCTCCCCATATGCTATAGTCCTGATCTGGTTTTCTTCCCCATAACTATTGTGTGCTAAAGAAGAGATGTTTCTGTTTTTAAGCAGGCTTCCTAATAACACACCAGCTTGCTCAGTTTCTAGCCACCATCCTCACAACCTTTCTAGTGCTAGATTTCCTCTTCCCTCCCTAATTCTCAGCACCCTTCTGAATATCTGTTCCTGAGGGTCCCCCAACCACATCAGCTCCAATAGCAGAGATCACCTCTCCCTAGGGACAACATTTCTCTGTTCAGTCAAACACTGTCACCATCAGGGTGGGGTGATGGAGCCCATCAGCAAAGTGGAAATTTATGGCAGGTTCCCACTGCCCCTGAACCCATAAGAACATAAGAAGAACCCTGCTGGATTAGGCCAAAGGCCCATCTAGTCCAGCTTGCTATATCTCATAGTGGCCCACCAGATGCTTCAGGGAGCACACAAGACAACAAGATACCTGCATCCTGTTGCTACTCCCTGCATCTGGCATTCTGAAGTAGCCTATTACCCTTGCACCACCCTCAAGGAAGACACTAGACTGAGGTTTAACTTTATTAAACACAAGTGTAAATCATGAAACCTACTGATCACCTGTCCCTCCCTACCAATCTGGGATAGGCAAAAAACTGCCATCCAGACAATCTCTGTCTTTGGCATGGGAACATCTGGCTTTCAACTGGACTAATGTGCCGTGTAACTTGCATCTAGCCTTGTCTTGCAAAACCTTTATTCGGTTGAAAAATTCAGATAGGAAGAGCAACAAGATTTTTTTTTCAACAGACAGTAGATTTCTGCATGGTGCAGTTGTTTTCGGAAAGGAGGGGATCCAGTGACCAAGAATGCTTCCATGCCCTCAAAACAAATATCACCAGCACAGTAAACATGCACTGAGCCGTTTTATTCATGACACTGAAATGAATATCCCAGAAAGGGGCACATTATGGTTTGTCACTTTGGAGCTTTTGTCAACATGTCCCATGTCACCAAACGTTCAATAGGTGCCTCTGCCACTCAGAAGGGACGAGCCCACCGTTTAAATAATGATTTACTCCTGCTTTTATTAGAACAATTATTGGTTATTTCAGACTTGAAATGGGCAGATTAAGCTCTGTGAACCTCACAGCTGAAACCTCACAACACTGGCAATTTTCAGTGATTAAAGTAATTTACTTTATAAAGTGTAAAGATATTCCGTAATAACCATACAGCAAGTACAAGGAGGTGTCGCTTTCCTGGAGATAATCAGACCTCTGGGGATAAAGGGTCCTGGCTGCACCTCGTGCATTGCAAAACCCAAAGGGCTTTATTATCTGATGATTACCCCACCCCCGTTTCCATGTCTTTTTGCTTAATTAATCACTGTAACATTATTGCCCAACTTCAGACAACAAAAATAATGAGAGAGGCTTTAAAAGATTCAAAGACTAGAGGAAAAACAAGCAATCCCAAAGGAAAGGACCCATGGTGGAACGGAGGTTTACAAATCGAAAAATGATGCTTACATTTTGTAAAGTGCCCCCTTTAATATAAATATATTTATATTTTTAATATTGTCAGTGTGTATATATAAAGCAGAAAACATATACTTGTTTTAATTGGGAGAAATGAGGTTATACTTTTAGGATATCATGTGCTCCTGGGGCATCAGCCTGTTCCCAAACCTAAAATTCATGAAAACAAATTAATGCTGCTATTTTCTCCCATAGTTTGGTTAGTACTTTTCAGAAGATTCCTTTTAGTAGACCATATCTTGCCGCATGTTCATTTGCAGAGGTAGCTCTTGCTGTTTCCTCTCCTTTGACACAATGACCCAAAGAACTAATAATAGGAAATAGGGAAAGAAAATGGGAATAGAAAATATGACAAATTGAGCATGTGCAAAATATATAGGAACTGAGGCACATGACCATAGCCCAGCACAAATACTTCTACAACCGCTGATTGCAATGGGCATAAGCAAGTGGAACTGTACTGAACTGTGACCTTTGCACAACTTAAACCCCGTTCTTTAAACATACTGTTGGAATATGGCCATCCTGCAGTTCAAGTAGTGGCATTATTGCCCAGTCCAACCCTCTGTATAAGGCACAGAGCACTCATTGATTTCTCACAGTTGGCATCAATGTGAACTGTCTTCTGGGATAAACAGCACAAGCTGGGGCAGATGGGGGAGCAATCCAGACAGGGCCTATAGAAAAGGGTCAAAGTCCCATTTCTCCCATATTGTAATTCCAGAATGGATTCCTGCCACATTGTTTGTGTTTTAAAAAACACCAAAAATATTTAAACTACATAGTTAAAGGAACATGTAGTTTGGTCAGAGATGTGACAGACTACCCTATTCACGTATAAAGGTAGGAGTTTTATTTCACAAGTAATCAAGCAGGAATCATTCAAAATCATTCAAAGTAATGCTATTCACTGCTGTGAACACAGTGTGTCTTGATATGTGAAGGCAGTCACTGAGGGGTTTTTTGCAACCAGATGTTAGTGACAAATGACACAGTGAATGGTGAAGACATTTAGCTTTTTTTTTTTCAAGTAAGCAGCATGCCCATGGTAGCAACCCATCATTGATTATGTAAGCAAGTATGTTTCTAAGTGGAATTTCCTTTAGTATCCGTTGTTGCCTGGCAAATAACAGGTTTTCAGCCAAACTTTCATCTTTTGTAAGGGGTATAGTTTTTTGGGATGCGTGTGTGTGATATTTTTTCCAAAATTTATTGATTAAAATAGCAAATTGCAGCGTTATGTGTTTTAGTTCTACATTCTCATTCCAAGTTCTCATTTTATTTATTTTAAATGATTTAAAAGTGTACTAGATAGCTGATATAGGTGATACAATGTCAGCAGATGCAGCCACAGTATTATTTCTAACTAGCTTTTTGTTACCCGGTGTTGCCTGGGTAACAAATGTCATCAGGACTGTCACCAGTCAGCTTAGCAACCCCGAAAACTGTGGATTTGACGCTAATGTCGGTCATTTCGGACATTTTATTTTGCACCCCTTCTCACACCCCCATGCCAACTGGGGCCGAACGTGGACTCAAACGGCATTGGGAGCGTCACCATTCGTCTCGGCGATCCCGGAAACTGTGGATTCTACACCGATATCGGCCGTTTTTGATCATTTTTATGTGGCACTCCCTTCGCACCCCCACCCCTAGGGGTGCTAGGGGTGTCGTACCCCCGCAGTGTTTGTCATCAGGCCGTAAGGCGTATGCGTACCAAGTTTGGTGCACGTTGCTCCAGGCATTCCAGCAAGTCATGGTGGACATTTTGTTTTGCACCCCTTCTCACCCCCCACACCGACAGGGGCCAAACCCAGACTCAAACGGCATCGGTAGCGTCGCTGCTCATCTTGGCAATCCCGGAAACTACGGATTCGATGCCGATATCGGCCATTTTCAGTTGTTTTTACTTGGCACCCCCTGCGCACCCCCACCCATGGGGGCGCTGGGGGGGGGGTCTGACCCCTGCAGTGTTTGTCGCCAGACTGCAAGGCATACGCGTGCTGAGTTTGGTGTGCATCGCTCCAGGCATTCCCGAGCCTATGTGGAACATACGTACACACAAACATACACACAAACATATGTTCTCCTTTATATATATATATATAGATTGGAAAAGTAGTCTATTTTCGAGCACAATCATATACTGGTGTTGCGTTGGTGCAGTATTCTTGACCTGGACCAGTGTTGTTGCAAACATGCCGTCAGACACTTCTGCGCTGCAAAATTGGTCGCTGGACCGGTGCAAGCTACACCCGTCAGCTGCGCCGGTTGAGCACCAGTCAAGCACCGGCATTGCTCAGCCAATGCAGGACTTCGCAGAGGACGTGCCAGAGGCATAACAGGACAGTGCTGTAGGCAGCGACAGGACATCATGATTGCATCATATCCTAACCCCTGTCCCTGGGCTGGGTGGCCCCGATTCAGGCCACTGCTGGCCATGTGGATCTGTGCCTTCATAGGGCTGGATGGGGCTTACTTTGGGGCACACAGCTCAGATTTGAGTATACTTAGATGGATACATTGAATGCTGTGTTGGGTTGTGGTCCTTGTTTTCAGTTTTGATTTTGTTAATGCACTATTTTAAAAGCTTACTAATGCAGGACAGACCTGGGACTTCATGCCATTGCCACTGCTACCTCATTTTACAGAAGAAAAAGCAGGAAAGATATGCAAATGTGCCATAATTATACTTTTAGATTACTTAAATACCTGTCCTTTTGCACTACAGGCACGAAGTTGGTGACTAAAAGGATGTACACCTTAGACCTGCTAACAAAATAAATGTCTGGGGGCAACACACACACACACACACACACACACACACACAGAGAGAGAGAGAGAGAGAGAGAGAGAGAGAGAGAGAGAGAGTATACGTCTCCAGTACTTTGCTCTATGTACTATGTACTCCAGTACTTCGCTCCTCTCTTCGGCACGGTGATGGTGCCTACTGAGAGAAGCTGGGATAAAAACCATTACAGTGTAAAGATTAAGGCTATTCTGTATTCTTTGATTTTCGTTTTAATGTTTCCTGCATTTAAATTACTATATTACTAATTTTATCTCCTATTGGTATTTATGCCTGAACTATTTACACACAAGATGTAAAACCCAGCCAAAGTAAATTACTCAACAACATAATTTTCTGTTGGTAATGGGGTAAAAAAATAAAGTACAACAGATTACTGTAGTGAGGATCTCATTTGGAAAATATTAAACCTAGAGAAAAAGGCAGCCAAGCTATCCTATTTTGTCTTGCATGGCGTGTAAAAGTGGAGACTGTATCCAAATCTAATGACAGCTAAAGTCAAATTCTACCTTTTCAGCTGGGAGGGGAGAGTAATGGCTTTGGATCCTAGCACAGGATACACCCCTTCCTTCTCTTGTTCTGCCTCCCAGCTGCCTCCACCCCTGCCCAGACACTCCCCTGTTCTTCCCATCACCCACCCAATGTGCCAGCTTATGTGCACTCCTGCTGGCAGCTCGCAGTAGTAGCAGACCCCCATCACCTCTGCCATTGGTGGAAGTGGTTCTGGAATACCTGCCAGTGGTGTGCTGCACCAAATAGCCACTTACAACATATAGCCATTTAAACAGCAGGAACACTGTCATAAAATCCAGTTTGGATTGGGCTGTAAGTTTGGTTGCAAGTAATGGGGCCTCCAGAGCTCCCATTTTAGGGGAAGTGTCACCAGCTTCCTGTTAAAAAAGGAAGTCACAGTCATGGAACAAGCCAATATTGTGGAGCTGTTGTGGCCATCAGGGAAGGTTTGCCCTCTGCAATTACACTGCATTTAAGCTTCTGAAATGTTCCTGTGTTCAGATTAGCCAGCTGGTTGAGTCTGAATAATGAAGACTTCATTGGACATTATCTTAGGTTACAACTGTTTTACATACAGATTCTGCCTTACATCAGGGCAGATCATTGACCCATCTAGCCAAGTAAAATTTTTTCTGACAGAAGGATTCTTTCCAAGATGTCGAGCAGACATCTGTCTCACCTCTGCTGTCTAAGACCCTTTTAACTGGGGATGGCAGGTATCATGGTCCAGAGATGGGCTGCCAGCATCTGCATATTGATCCAAGGCAGTCACACCTAGGGGTTAGCATACTCACTCCCTTCCTGTTTCATTCTCTTCCCTGTTCAGACACACATGTTACCAGGGAAAAGCCTTGGTAGATAGACTCTGCTGCCACCAGCCCAGGATATATGGCAGACAGAGAGCCCCTGGACAGACCCCCCCCCCCGCAAGACAACACTTTTAACCTCAGGAATTTCCATGAAAATTCCTCTCAAGTAGCCCAGAGATTCCCAAAGTGGGTGTTACGGCACCCTAGAGTACAACACATGGATGCATGGAGGTCCGGAGCAGTGGGGTATACTCTCTGCGCAGCTGCAAGAAGGGCCCAACTGCTGTCCCTGCACAATTGTAAATAATGTTTGAAGGCATTTTTTCAGCACAACTCAGAAATAAGTGATGTCATTGTCATCACATCAGCGGGTCATGCCTCACGACCACTTACTTCTGGGGGTGAAACTCGACAAAGGTGTCATGGGCCAACTGAGTTTGTGAAGCACTGCAGTAGCCCCTTAGAGTGAAGAGACATGACAATCCACTGATTTTCATCGTTGTGCAATTGCTGCAGTCCAAGATTGCAATTTGTCAATTTGCATTTCAACAGTGTCATTTTATTATGTTACAATGACAGCACTTCCTGCCACAACATCACTTCCAGGTGACATCACTTCAGTGAGTCCCGACACGAGGGCCATTCTAAAAAGTGGGTCCTGGTCTAAAAAGGTTGAATACCACTGGTTTAGACAATTCTAAAACAAACAAAACTTGATCATACTACATACTCAGTTCTTATCCTACCAGGATAATGAACCACCAGCTTGTCCCACTCACAGTTACAGTAATTGGGCTAATGGGCTACCCTAACTGGAGCTGGAGGAAGAAAAGAACTACTTCTGTCTGCTCGGGAGTTTTCATTCAGTTGGAGTGACATCATTCTGCCCTCTGATTGGAGGAGTGCCAAGTCCTGCTCACTTGTCCAACTTCTCTTGAAATTTGATTTTAACCTCCCTGCTTGGACAACAGCAGGCCGGAATCTGAGCCAATCACTGCCTCAGTTCTAACTCACATTCCTGGCTTCCAGCAGTAAATGCTCAGCAACAAAAGCCTTGCAATACTAAAGATGTGTGTGGGGGAATACTCAAACCCATGTGACACCCAGAATTCCCCAGAGAAAAAGGCAAACACACACACGCGCACATTAAAATATATTATTTCATAACAGCAGGGATTAAATGAGGGAACATCTGTGTATAAAACATTTCCTTTACCACTAATTTATGGCTCCTTCAGAGGTTTAGCCTAGGTGTATCTCATTACTAAAAATCTGCTTTTTCTATAAAAATTATGTGCACGATATCAACCCCTCTCATAAAGTTATTTACAAGTGTCTCTCTTGGACTGAATTTTCACAATCCAAAAGTAGGATTACTAGATACAAACTGAGATAGAGTGCCTATACCTTTAATCATTGTAAAGAAGAGGCTAATTTGGATATGTGCAGCTCATTATGGAAGGGTTTCAAAATTCCCTCTTCTGTACAATGGTTAAAGGTATGGGCACTCTGTCCCAGTTTGTCTCTGGGAACTCTATCCAACAGGGGAGGAAGCAAGGACTCTATAAAGTCCAGGAAACACTGGTTTGTTTTTTTTTCCATTGGCAACATGCTCAGAAACCATTATTCTGATCTGCAGCATAAAATGTTTTGGCTAGATAGATATGGAATCCCTTGTGGGATCTCTCCCACTGACGCCTCTGTATTTTACTTTCTCTATAATTTTACCTTTTATATATTTGCTTAATCAAGATGCTCATTTATTGTATTCACCTGTGTGTGTGTTCAGGATCACCTCACTCCTCAGATAAATCAATGGTTAGGTTAAGTGTATGAATTAACCTGACCCTTTTTTGCATAATTATCTGATCACAAAACTTTCAGATCTCGTAGTGGGTGCCTGGTTTGTAGCTGTTCAACCTCTGGTTATAATACACGATAATTCGTGTAGCTATCAAGCCTATCATTATACTTTTCGAGCACTCCTAATCTTTTTTCCCCCCTTGAAATTATTTAACTCCTTTGAAACTTGCTCTCATTTATTTGACACAGGGTTTAGTTCTCTTTGAAAGCAATCGACATTTCGAGATACAGGGAAATGGCAAGCAACATCATTCCAGGGAGATAGTCTGAGTTCAGAGATAAGAGAATGGTAAAGTGCTTTAATTGTACACCAATATTCAAATGGATAATTACTTCACCATTGTCACAATTCAGCTGCCGTGGCCTCAATTCAGTATCAGGGACTAGCTGGGACATAAGTGGAGTTTGCATGATCAGGACTGGAGAGGAAAGTCTTGGCAAGATCAGGAAACCCAGGGCAGGCAGAGACAAACGAGGCAAGCAAACAGATGAGAGTAGAAACAGGAATTCTGGCGCATATCTAATAGGGCGCAGGGGATGGCATGAGCCATGGGTGCCGTCTTACAGGGGGGCGCCGTTGGCATGGCGCCCCCCCCCCGCAACATGGTGCTGCGCCCCTGCAACTGTTACTGGCTCACTGACTGCCCAGGTCTACCTTAAGGGCTCTGTCCACGACTCCACAGTCCACCTTAAGCTGCATCGGAGGGTGGAAAGGCCTGGTGGGTGGTCCCTAGCGCATGCGTAGTTCAGGCAGAGGCAGTTACCTACCGAACCACGTGGACGGAGTGGATTGGCGGCTTCTCTTCTCTGTTAAAAATGCGCCTGGAAATCCGTTCACCTTCACACCTCCCTCCGCCCGCCCCCCCCGGTTGAAACTTGGAGCCGTTGAAATGGTAGATATTATGGAGCATATCATGGTAGATTACTGGGTGGGTGGGCAGGGGTTAAAAAAGACAAGGCGGGGTGGGGGTGGTTGGGCCCCTTCACAGCCATGTGCTTGAGTTGAAACTTGGAGCATATCATGGTAGATTACCGGGCGGGCGGGAGCAGTACCAGCGGTGGCAGCAGGGGGGAGAACACACTGCTGGTGGGCACGAACGCCCTGCGGCCTGAGCTACAGGTTGTTATGCTCACTCTCCCAGGTAGAGGAAGGTGAGGTGCTTGCTTGGCAGCCCGGACCCTAGCAGCACCTCCTCCCATGGCACAAAGGGCAGCTTTATGCTTCCGAGTAAGAATGGGGGTGTGTGCGCTTTTCTAGGGATCTTCATCTTGCCCCCTGCACCTTGCCTTGCCTTTTTTGCTGCAGGCAAGTCTCTGCTCCTACCCCCGAAGTCAGGCCCCTGCCATTTCCTGCCTCACTTTCATGGGGGGGGGGGAGAGCGGGGGCAACCGGGAACGTGCCGCTTTCTGCCTCCGCATTTTCTGGTCTGGAATGCCATTCTGGGGCTGCCTATTTCGGTGCAGAAAAGGGGGGGACAAAAAGAGGGTTGTTGGAGAAGGAAATTTGCTAAAGCAATTTGCAAAAGGACATAAAACGAAGTTGTTCTTCAGGCTGCTGAAATGGGGGAGGGGCCAGTGGTGTCATCCAAATGATTTAGGAACAGGAACTCACTTTTGATTGGCACTTGTCGGGAACCCGGAACCAGCCACGGAGCCCGTTAGGATCCAGAATGCCCATTCTGGTCCATTCCCCCTGAATGACATCACTGCCTTCGCCCCCCTAGGAATCTGGAGTCGCTCCTTTTAACCCTCTGAGTGCTGGCCAACCAAGAAGAAAAGCTCTTTGCAGAGGAATTGGGAGGGGGGAGGAGGGAGAGTGAAGTGGGCGGAGTCAGCCTAATTTTAACTAGTGGAACTAAGTTCCCCCGCGTTCCCCCTGCATGACATCACTGGGAGGGGTTTTAAGAGTCCCTTACAGGACGCTTCTTTAAAAAATGCCCACATTAAGCTGGATTTCCCCCCATGCGTTCTCCACCCTCCTTTCCTCTACTCTCCTCCCCTTGCTGGTTTTCAGCTGGAAAGGGAGGATAAGAAATTTTTGAAATAATTGGGAATAATTGCAAATAACCTGGGGTGCTATTTCTCCAGAAACAGGGATTACTGGAGCAGTTTGGGTACTTGTATTTGTTTTTTGTTTGTTGTTGTTTTTTTTGAAAATATGAGAAATAATGGAAAAAGCTGAAAGGGGGAAAATGTCAAGCTGGGTCCCAAGTTAGAAGGAGCCCCCCCCCTTCTTGCTTTCTGTGTTGGATGGGATTTTACGTCCCACACAGTATGGCTCGAATTCATTTCTTACTGAATGAACCAAAGGAATGTGAAGTTCGATTGACAGCTTCCTGGCCTTTCCCCCTCCCCCAAATCTACCTCACTGCCACCCACCCTCTCTCCATTAGCTCCAGAGCAGTCGTTCAGAAAATTCTTGTAACAGAGGTGCACCTTTTTTTGGCTGAATTAGAAGTGCAGGCACATTGCACTCTTGCAGCTGTTTTGCAGGCTTATATTTTAGAAGTAACCATTCTGAAGGAAATGAATTATTTGGACAGATTTTTAGCTGTGGTGCCCATCAGAAAGTGCCACCTGCAGCTTTTAGAGGCCGTCTGCATGTTCCTAGCCTCCAAGCTGAAAGACATGGAGCCTCCTCACAGCAGAGAAACGTTGCATATACACAGATAATTCCATCAGACCCCAAGGATTGCTGGTAAGCAGCCCTGGTCTCACTATTCCTACCTTTGTCTCTCCCTTGTCGTCATCGTTGGTATTTCCTGTTACAAAAACAAGCAACTTGAATAAATTGGTTCTGCTAAAGCTTTCTGTGTATCTGATCCATTGCTTTTTAAAAATGCTATTTTTACTGGAGAGAGGCTCCCAATTTGAAATGGGTAGCATGCACTTCATTTCCTGTTAATTTAATTGAAGGCTTGATTAACAAACCTTCTCCATGGTCGATTTGGAGTGATTATGTTACAATGACAGCACTTCCTCCTTGATGATGTCACTTCCTGCCACAACAGCACTTCCGGCTATGACTCAAAAGTTTGAATGTTAGCATGTTTTGATAGGGGCACAATTTCATTGCTTGCCATGGGCGCCATTTTCCCTGGATACGCCTCTGCAGGAATTCATGGTAATATTTATGGAACTGTACGCAATAATAGAAAAAATATATTGAAATACTGTAGAGGGTGCACACACTTGGATTATTATTTCAACTGAAGTATCACAAACTGAATTTCAGCTAAAAGAATTATCCAAGTTTACCTTGTGTACCTTCTATTGGCGGGGGGGGGGAAGCCCAATCCTAAAGAGGCACCTGGAAGTCATCTTAGAGCAATGGGATATTTTTCCCCTGACACTGAGAGCACAATCCTAAATTGTGCTGGATTGTCGAGGACGGCAGGCCTGCACCAAATCCAGTGCACTTTAGGTGCACTTGGGAGCCTCCCCAGGACAATGGTACATTCATCCTCATGGGGTTCCTCAGATCTGTGCCTATTTACCAGCACAGAATTGAGGAAGCCGTGTGGCCTGAATTGGGGCCGTACCCTCTGTTGGGGCCTTGGATGTGGCCTAATGCTGCATCCTGACATAGGCTCCCTCCCCGGCCCACCAGTCCTCCCACCCCACCCAGTTCCTCCCACCCATCCGCCCTCTCTCCTCCCAGAACCTCCCTTGCGCCAGCTGAGTTTGGCTGGCACAAGGAAGGCCCTCCATCGGCACTCTCGGGCCGACACTACTGGTAGCATCAGCCCGAGCACTCTAGCGCCGAGCATTGCCGCTCAGTGCCCCCGCACCAGTGCAACGTGGGTGCTTGGATTACACCCTGAGTATATCCCCAGCCACCTCATGAGGATTCACATATCTGTGATAGCTATTTAGCTGGCACAAATACTGGAAGCCCATATAGGGCTGCTCTGCCCAGAGTGGGGGTTATGATATGGCTGAGGAGGCTCCGCCAATCCCGCCCTTTCCTGGGCCTGATCCTCCCCCTGTCCTGTCTTCCAGTCTCCCAAATGTCCTCTCAAAAACGTCCTCTCCCCACCTCCAAACCACCCTCCCGCCACCCTCGCCCACCCCTTGCATGAACTTAACTGTACCAGCTAGTGCAGGGGTCAGATCTGGTGTGGCTTCCATGCCAACCCATGCCAACCCATGCCAACCCAGGCAGCTCCTGAGTGGGTGCAAACGGCCTTACAGCACATTTCTGGGACCTGAAGCCAATGCAGGAATGGCTGCACCCCCCACAGCATGGTTTGGCTTGAACTGCAAGTTTACTATTTCTTCTATAATTGTGCATCACTCCAATTCAAATGCAGTTTTATCCATTAGAGATGTATTTTATTTCTATTATTACAGTGAATGAGAATTACTCATATTCTCCCTTCATCCCTAGCTTGAGAGAATTAATTGTTGATGTTTACACTCTGTAATTAATAAAGTTTTATTGAAAGTGAGAAGGGAATCATGACTGTAGAGAAAAGACATTAAGGGCATAAAAATATCTGAAATTCTTCTTGGTACATAAACCATACAGTCAGTGAGATTTCATGGACCATATTATCAGGGTAATTTAGACAAAGTCATATGATTAACTCAAGGTAAGTAGTAGCTTGAAAGTATTTCCACCTGAAACCAAGTCTCTGTGTGTGGAAGTGTAGTAGTTATGTTCTGCCTGGGGCTTTCTGAGCTTATTGTAATGCCTCAGGCACAGCATTATATAGAAATATCCTATTCTGAAGCACCTTTGCTCATTGCTGCTGTGGAAACATTAGGTAGGTAAGTCTAATAAACCAATTACCTGTACTATGTTTCCTCATGAATTTGTTGTATTTTTGAGGGCTAAATTGACAGCCCCAGAGCCGAGTAGATATATCTCCGTTCCTAATCAAAATGTGGTTTCCAGATAAGTAAGTCGTTACGTTAAGCCAACTTAATATTTGCTATATTCAGAAGACCAACTGCTGTGACCCCTTGAAGTAATGAGGAACTGCAGTGATATCATTCTGGTTTCATGGGGTCATGAGGTCTGGAATACTCTGGTAAGCATTCCAGCACAAAACTTTCTGACGCCAGTTTAAAAGGGACTGGTTGGTAGAGTAAGATACTGAGGGAAGTTGAGGATATTTTTTAAAAGCAGAATATGAAAACATACTACTGCCAGTTTAATTTCAGTCACTGTTCATTCTGTTTAGAAGCCGACTCTGCTGGGGCAAAACAGAGCCCACATTAAACTACCATCCTTACAGATCTCCCTTTTCCAGGGGCATATCTAAAGAAGTGCAGGGGCGTGCAATTGCACCTGGCAACAAGCTTCAGGGGGCAACAAGCTGATCTTGACACTTAACTAGTGGCCAAAATGGTGAAAACCTTGGTATGTATGAATAATACCATCTTGTTACTGCATGATGGGAAGGGTGACCAGATGGCCTCCAAGATGACCAGATGGTCTCCAAGTTGGGGGAATGGGCAGCCAAATGGCAGATACGTTTCAACGTAGACAAGTGTAAAGTGATGCACATTGGGGCAAAAAACCAAAAGTTCACCTATAGGCTTATGGGTTCTGAGCTGTCTGTGACAGCTCAAGAGAGAGATCTTGGGGTGCTGGTGGACAATTCAATGAAGGTATCGATCCAGTGTGCGGTAGCAATTAAGAAAGCCAATTCCATGCTCGGGGTAATTAAAAAAGGGGTTGAGAATAAAACAGCCAATATTATCATGCCATTGTACAAAGCAATGGTAAGGCCACACCTGGAATATTGTGTCCAGTTCTGGTCTCCGCATCTCAAAAAGGACATAGTGGAGTTGGAAAAGGTGCAGAAGAGAGCGACAAAAATGATTACGGGGCTGGGGCACCTCCCTTATGAAGAAAGACTTCAGCGTTTGGGGCTCTTCAGTCTAGAAAAAAGGCGCCTGAGGGGGGACATGATTGAGACATACAAAATTATGCATGGAAGGGATAGAGTTGATAGAGGGATGTTCTTTTCCCTCTCTCACAACACCAGAACCAGGGGGCATCCGCTAAAACTGAGGGTTGGGAGAGTTAAAACAGATAAAAGGAAGTACTTTTTTACCCAGCGGGTAGTTAATCTGTGGAACTCCTTGCCACAGGAGGTGGTGATGGCATCTGGTCTTGATGTCTTTAAGAGAGGATTAGACCGATTTCTGGAGGAAAGATCCATTGTGGGCTATAGGCAATGATGGATTGTGCAACCTCCTTACAAAGGTGGTGGGCTACAGGTACCGGGTGTAAGGGAGTGGCAACAGGATGCAAGCATCTTGTTGTCTCCTGCCTCCCTGGGGCACCTGGGGTGGGCCGCTGTGAGATTCAGGAAGCTGGACTAGATGGGCCCTTGGCCTGATCCAGCATGGCTCTTCTTATGTTCTTATGGCCCTGAAAAGGTAAGTAAAACTACTTACCTCCCCATAAACTGCCTGGCCTCCAATGGGTTTCCTCAGACTTATGCTAGTTATTTTGCTGGTGTACGTCTGAGGACACTCGAGACATTTCAGGATAGGGAAAGGCTCTTGGCATGTGCCAATGTTGCCAAGATCTTCCATCTCCTGTTTTTGAACTATCCCCTGCCTGGACAACTCCTCATCCCAAACTGCCCTGCCACCGCCTTACCTGCTTCAGTGGGCCATCTGGGAGCCATTGTCAGACACACAGGGCCTGCGGCCATTTGGGCCAACTCTCCCAAAGCACACAATGGCAGTGTGGCTTTTGCATCAGCATCCCAGCCACTTTACAGTGGTTGATCGTGAGATCTGCCACCCTAAGACCTCCATAATATACATCAATCAATAATCAATCAACAGTATTTATATACAGCTTTTCAACATGAAGTTCACAAATCATATTGTTTACGGTTTACAGTCAAATAATAATAATAATAATAATAATAATAATAATAATAATAACAGTTAAATAGCTCCCTGTCCCAAAAGGGCTCACAATCTAAAAAAAAATGCAGACCACCACCAGCAACAGCCACTAGACAAGACACTGCACAGGGGTGAATATGGACAGTTACACTCCCCCTGCTAAATATAAGAGGAACACCACTTGAAAAAGTGCCTCTTGCCCAGTTAGCAGGGGTAAAATACTGGGCCTTCACTCGTGCTGAGTTTCCCTGTGAATTGTATTACAACTGCATGAAATAAGAATAGGCTATTATCACAAGTCACATTGGTCTGATTTCTAATGACATTCTGGGGGTGAGTTTGATTTTAAGAGCTAGTCAAAGCTGACTAAGCACCGATCAGTTTGTGTTCACGTTGCGTATCCTTTGTTATTCTGCTAGCACACTTGCCACACTGCCTATCTTTCCTTCTAGTTCAAAGCTATTAAATATGGCCGTCTCTCATTTCTACTGACAGAAAAATTGTGGCCTCTATACATTACAGTAGAAAATGGCAGCCATAATGGCAATAAGTCACACCACCACCACCACCACCACCACCACCACCACTGGCAAGCTCTTTTGAGGCTTGGGGAGGGCAGAATTGGGTGGGGTCAGGGGCAGACTGGGCCCAGGAGAGGAATGGGACCAGCAATGACCTTGTTGTGGTCGTCTCCATGGGGGCGTCGGCAGTGGGGAAGGACATTACAGGGCGATGGTGGGCGTACCGTCGCTGACGCTCCTGGTGGTCGCCGTGATTGAACAGATGGACTGGAGACGCGGTCATCTTAGGTAAGGCTTTTATTCTAGTCAAAAACTTTACATTCATTGGTGCTGCATTTAAAGGGGCCCCGTTGCTTCACGGGCTCCCTTGGGGTCTCTCTCTCTCACGGCCTCTCAGTCAGCTAGGTGGACCTGCAGCGAGGAGCACTCGGGGGGGTCTCGTCCTGGTTCGGTCCCGTGAAGGGCACGTCGTCCGATCCCTCTGGCAGGCCAATGTTCACCGGGGCAACCGCCTGAGCTCCCCCAAGCTCTCCTGTTGGGCCTGGATGGACCACTAGGTACAGTGGGGGAGGGCGAAGCAACCCACGCCCTATGGGAGAAATCCCGGGTTGACGGGTCCTTAATGCCTCCAGCAAGGGGTCCTGTTCCTGGCTAGTAAGGCCTTCTGATCGGCCTCCAGGGGTTCCTCCAAAGAAGGTATGAAGGGGAGGAGGATGGCCAGTCCCCGCGGCCTCCTTAGCTACTGAACCTCCACCCATTGTCAGAGAGCGACCGCTTTCCTTGCCTTCCAAGCCTCTTATGAGGCCTAGAGCCCTGGAAGGAGGCCCTGCCCCTTCCTGTGGGCGTGTCCAGGAGCTGTCTCTTAAGCCAGCCTCTAAGCCCGGTGTGAGCTTGGAGGAAAGAAAAAAACAGGAGATGGCATCTTGGAAAATTTTTGAAGCTTCCGGACGGTCCAATATGGCCACCGGAAGTCAAGAGAAATCGGAGGAAAAGTGCGCGCGGCGCATGTGATAGCCATTTTAATCTTTTAATCATTTTAATCATTTTAATCATTTTTTCTTTCCTCTGAGTTTTAATCATGCCTTCGTGTTCTGCATATGGGTGCACAAATCGCTGGACGAAAAATGGGATCACTTTCCACAGGTCCGTAAAATCATTGTGATTCGTTGCTACAGAAAAAAATATTACTTCACAAATAATAATAATATTGTGAGGTAGATATGAAGGAAAAAAATAAAAATAAAATATTATTACTTCATAAAGTATGCAGCCCCTCACAAACTGAAGTAGATATGAGGAAAAAAAATAAAAATATGAGGGGGGAAAAGGAACTTAATCCACACACAACCTTCAGCTGTTATTTTTCGGATACAAAACGTTTAGTTTGGTTTGAATTTTACACCAAATGTTACGTGCATTGTAGTCAATAAGACTACGGTATATAATATGTAGGTATATTATTCCGATGCACATCCGAATACTCACTGTCCACAACCTTCTAAGCAGCGCATTTCCCTAGTCTCCACGGCAACCTGCTCCGGAAATAGCTACGACAGCCTTCCTCGAGAGCCTTGGAGGAAAGAGCTCTTTGTTATTTTGGTAAGTTTTTACTTCTGGAGTAAATAAATAAGTCCTAAACATCATGCGAAATCCCATTGAAAATCATTGGAATGAGCAATGTTTTGCACATTGCAAGATGGCGGCTAATCCCGCCCACCGGCTTCAGAAATCAGATAACAGAAGTCTATGGGATGGCCTCCCCTTGGGTGTGAGGCCTTGGGCCTGAGAGAGGCTGGGCCCGCCCAACTGCAGTTCACCCAGGCCTCTCTGGCCCCTCCCTTTAGGCTTCGGGCCTACCAGGCCTTTGGATAGGCCTCTTGGGCTTCTCTGGTTTGCTCCCCACCTTTCCAGGGTGGAGGGGTGCCTGTCAGCCACTGCCCTGGTGTCGGGTGGGCTGCTCAGCCCTGCCACCCCCCCGGGCGGGAGCGGGGGCAGTCCAGGGGGTCCCGAAGGCCCCTTGATCTCCCTGCTGCTCTTCCATGGGCGGGGTGCGGGAGATTGTCTGTCTTCCCTCGTCCCCCTGCATCCCTGTGGCTGCTGAGGACCCCCCAGGGCCCCGATCCTGGTTGTCTTCGCCCCCTTGGGACCTCAGGTAAGTGCCTGCGGCCGGCGGGGGGGCCCAGGACGCCCTGCAGGGGTGACAGACCTCCACTGTCGTATCCTATCCTCAGTGTCAGGCCACGCAGATATGAGGTGACACAGACTTGAAGAAGCCCATTGCTGGGCCAGTGCCCTTCTCCTGAGGAGCCTCCATGAGGCTGCCATGGCTCCCGTTAAATGCAGCAGTAGTCGTTTTGGCACTGCTGTTCCTATAGGGGCCGGCCAGCTTAGTTTTGGGCTGCCCAGCTGTAGTGGAAATGCTGCATTGGTTAGGCTGAAATTGAGGTACTCAAATTTATTTTGTAATAAATTTGATGTGTGCTATATAGTTTGTTTCGACATGGCCCAGCCCCCCTGGAAGCTTGTGCCTCAAGGATTTGCTCCCCCCCCCGCTCCCACTTTCCTCAAGCCTGGCAACCAGTACCTACCAACTCTATATAGGAAACTGTGGCACTGATCTATGGGAAGTGAAAGTAGGATCTACATTTCATTGATTAGATCTGGATTAAGTGACCCATAACTTGGATCAGAGAAATGAGATTTACCAAATGCAATTGCTGTTGGTCAGCCTCACAGTTTACTGGGAAAGTAGTTAAGTTGAGAGATACTTCCATTAACATTGTCTTGTCTTGACTGTAAAGGTTATGGCAGGTTGAAAGATTTTTTTTAAAAAAAGATTGCATTCCTATCAGGACGTTATTCCAGCATTGAAAAGGTGCAGCACGCAAAGAAAGCAGAAGAACGCAAAGAAAGCAGAAGATTATTCAGTTGGCAGGTGCTGATCTGGGATGCAATTCATCACAGAAAACTTTCAGGCTGGGGCCTGAGGAAACCAAGAGATGGGTGAATTGAGTTGACACAGCCTCTCATTGTAAAGAATGGTTGGTATGCACATGCCCAATACAAGGATGGCTGGAAAAGTGGTAGGAAGGGAAAAAGAGCTCTGGTGAGGTTTATGATGCAGACATACCAGTGAGGAGAACTTTGTCAAGTTCTTTTAAAGCTAAACAGCTGAAACAAATGATTAATTTTGCAGCTTCTGAGGGATACAAAGTCATTTAATTCTGCAAAATAAAAATATACCTTGTATATAGTGTGGAGGGAGGGGGAAGAGAGAGAGAGAGAGAGAGAGAGAGAGAGAGAGAGAGAGAGAGAGA
>JAJKFI010039612.1:0-30896 GCA_029204185.1 Lerista edwardsae | reverse complement strand
TGTGTGTGTGTGTGTGTGTGTGTGTGTGTGTGTGTGTGTGTGTGTGTTGTGTATTTCATCATGTGGTTGTAAGCTGAAACCTTTTTTAGGCTATAAATCTAGGATTTTTTAATATCTAAAATAGACAATAAACCAATGTAAATTATGTGGTATGATAGAATTGCAGCTTAATTCACATTTGAAAGTGAAAGGTTAAGGGACATTTGCTGTCTGCATTAAATCATTTTGTTTCACTAATGCATTTTCTTTCGTTATGGAAAAACAGGCCTATGAAATACTGTAATAGCAGCTGAAAGCTAAAAATAGGTGCATTTGACTCAAAACTTCCAATAGAACAATGCTGCAGTTGAATTCCCAGCCAAGGCTCCTGTATTGGAGACTGCAGAAGATCACCTCGAGGAGGCAGTGAATGGAGCCAGCAGTGACCCTTGGTGTAAGTAGTTGCAGGATCTACCCCAGGGGAATAGTAGAGGCTGGGCTGCCCCTTAGGAGCTCACAGACAGGATATAAGGAGCACCTGAAGGTGTGGGTTGTAGTGGAGGAGAGAGTGGTGGAAGGAGTGGAGGCTAAACTTATCGGACTGACTTGCTGGCTTGATACACTGATTAATGAACTGGCAACGGACTCGGCTTTCTGGATATCGGACTGACTTGCTGGCTTGATATTCTGATTAACAAACTGTACAACGGACTGGTTTACTGGATAACGGACGTGCTTGGCGAACTAAACATATGGATTGATACCTGGACTGACCTACTGGCTTTACTACTCGGACAAACGACCAAGGGTTATCGGACTGAGGACTGGCTATCATCACTCTGCTTGGAAGAGCCAGGCGGAGACCTGTGGCTGTGGCCTACAGGCAAGACACTGGGTGCCAGGGTCTGGTAATTTGCCGATATTTGCCAGGACTGTCTGTATCTAGGGGACTGAAAAGCCTAAGCAGGCATAGCCTTTGGGGGGGGGAGAAGCTTCGTATCAGGGGCTCTTTGGCGACACAGCTCATCCCAGCTGGGTCGAAGATCGCCATCCCCTGGTGTTGGCTTCCCGCTTCTGGCACTGCGCCTCCCACGGCGCACCCCATTTTGGAGCACTCTGAGCACAGGGGCAGGCAGGTGGGCCGAACACTGCTCACCTTTGTGCCTGCAGTGCCGCGAGCAGTGGCTTGAGTGGTGGCAGCAGCGGCTGCTTTGCTTCTGCTCAGGCCCCTGTGATCCCCTGTACCCCCCTTGAGGTGTGCCATTGGACTACTGGCTGTCATGTGCATGCTCTTGTCTTGATATTTCATGAAATGCCATTCCCAGTTAAAAGCCTTATTTTGCATAAGGACAGTATGCATTGTACGCCAGGTTTTTCAAAAGAATAATTGGAACAAGATTGGTTTCTGATCTGGCTAATATCCTTGAAGAAATAAATAAATGTCTCTGTCCTATTGCCATATAAATAAAAACAAATTTATATGCAACCCTTCTGGTCAGATTCATGCTTGGAACCTATGAATAAATCCAAAGCTGGGGAAATGAGATGATTTTGGAAGCAGTGTTGAAGTTGCTCAGACTCACAGTGCAGTCGTATACGTGCGTTGGGTCAGTGCTACACTCTTGTGCCGGTCCAGTGCTGCCGCAAATGTATCATCAAGCACATCAGCATTGGTGGTATGGTGCTGTACCAGCGAAAGCAGCAGTGCTGATGCTCAGGTACCAACATGACCGTCAGCAGCGCTGGCCTTGCGCTGGTCGAGAGTTGGTGGCGTTTGGTTGGCGTAGCGCCTCCACGAGGGTGTTCCAGAGGCATTCCAGAGGTGTACCAGGAGCGTAACTGGCCAGCACAGTGGGCGGCGATGGGGCAGCGACACAGGACAGCCATACTGCCATCCCTGGCCAGGGCGGCCCTGATTCGGGCTGTTCCTGTGCACGTTGACCTGTGTTTGCAAAAGAAGCGGGCAGATGTGGCAGGCTGATGTGGCTCTTGGGCCATAATTTGGAGACCCCTGACTTAAAGAAAACAAAACCAAGTACAATTTACATGTTTAGGGTCACCTCTAGTTTGACCCTAAATGAACGTGGCTAAACTATAAACCTAGCAGCCTCTCAAGATACTCAGGGCACAACCTTAACCAATTTTCCATGATCAGGGTAAGGGCAACGCAGCTCCGTAGTAAGGAAACAAACATTCCCTTACCTTGAGGAGGTCTCCGTGACCACTACTCCACTGCAGGATGCAGCACATGCCCCATTGGCACAGCTATGTCATTGCCGCAAAGTTAGTTAGGATTTCGCCTTCATATGAGGCAAAATGTGTGTGTCACATTCATTGACGACATTTGTGTGCAAAATGTATCTTCAATTTTAAAATATTTCCAAAATCAAAAGTACTGCTTATATTATGTTAACTTCCAGAGGGATATCCGTGTGAGTCTCTTGTAGCCCAAACAAAGAGTTTTGTAGCACCTCAAAGCCTAACAAATCTATTTCAGCAGAAGCTTTCCCAGACTGTGGCCCACTTCTTCAGATGCATGCATAATATATGTATATTATGAGGTAAGATCCACTCAAGTCCCACAAGTAACTCCTCCTAAAACTTTGTTCCAGCAATTTAAATGGCAACTTAGGAGATATAGTAGCAAATCCCATATTATAAGTTTTTAATGTTTTTGGTATTTTAGAGAAGTTTTCAACTGAGAGTGAAACAATAATTTCCTCACCATCGCTACTGACGTACAAGAAATTGTCACAAAAGGTTTTGGAAACTTGATTGATGAAATGAAAGATGCTCCTGCCATCAATTTACCAAGATTATTTTTTAATGAATGCTACTTTAAAAGCATATGCAGGATTAAGATCAGTCACAAAAATGCATTTGGGCATGGCATTCAAAGAATGATATACATAATGTAGTAACATTTATAACCCACAGATGTAAAATAATTCTTGTTCCCTGGCCTTTTCAATTTATAAAAGCTTTGGTAGTGGAAATATTAATTACAAGCAAGGGAACTGAAATTATAATTTATGTTGAGGTATTAATATCGATCGCCTTTTCAATAATGACCTCTCAGAATTAGGCCTGTGCTCAGGGACCATAACCTGTCTGGCCTAATTATAGGTCACATGACCACATATGAATGGCATTCATGTGGAAGGTCATCAGCTTGTAACTAGGAACCATCCTAGCTTTATACGTACTTGTTCACACAATAATATCTCAGTTTCATTGGCTTTACTCTGAAACTAGCTGATATCAGTGAAAGGAGTCAACATCAGCTGTGTCAGGTCTTCTTCAATATACTTTCCTATTAACCTTTATTGAAAACAGGCTTCCAGTCACAGGAAAGTATTTGTTTTCAATGAGGTGAAGCAGAGATGCAACATAAGCATTCTTTCACTAGGACTAGAGCCCAATCCTATCCAGACAGAAGCAGCAGGCACTAAACGCCCACTGCTGCATCCTGTGCTGGATCTCCTGAAGATCTCCCTGAAGGCTGAAGATCTCCCTGACGAAAGGGGACATTGGTACCCTTATCCTGAGTAAAGCCCCATCCTGCTCAATGGATGCACCAGCTAAATTGGTGCTGCAGACTCAAGAAGCCCCGTGTTGGGCTTTCAGGACCAACCTAGGGGATAGGATCAGCCAAAGGATGCCTCTGCCAGTCCCTGCCCTTCCAGGGCCTGTCCCTCCCCAGTTCCCCTCCCTGCCCAGAAATGCCTCCTCTCCACCTTCCAGCCACCCCCACCACATTCCCATGCTGCTCAGAGCTTACATCTGTTCCACTGGTGGTTGACGCAAATTTGCAGTGTCAGTGGGGCAATGCAGGCATACCCATTGGTGCAACTTCCTCTCCGGGTGGCACGAGAATGCCTTATGGCACATTTGCAACACCCACCACCAGCAGTAGGGCAGCTCAGGATAGGGCTGCTAGACTAAGGGCACAATCCTAAGCAGCGCCGGACTGGCGAGGTTGATGGGCCAGCACCATATCCAGCGCTGCTTAGAAGAGGCTGGAGCCTCCCCTATGTGCTCCTTGGATCTGCGCCCACTAAAGAGTGGGTGCAGATCCGAGGAGACTGCGCAGCCCGAATTGGGGCCTCATGGTCTCACTGACGGCTTAGGACATGGCCATACGGCCACCTCCCAAGCCTGCCCACGTCCCACCCACTTCCTGCCTCCCCCCACCAATCCCCGTCCCAATACAGGACAGAGAATCCCTTGTGCCGACCATCTTCGGTTGGCACAAGGGAGGCTCTCTGTCGGCGCTCTGAAGCCGACGCTGCAAGTAGCATGGGGTGCAAGGGGTGCTGCTCAGTGTTCCCACGTCGGTGCTCCACCCCCTGTGTCAACGCTATGACGTAGCATCGATACAAGGGGCACACTAGGATTGCGCTGTAAATTAGAGAACATTAACATAGTGTAAACTTGTTTTCAGGAATTACCTGCTCAAAGGAAATTAACTGAAGTCCATCCATACATTACAGGTGGATATTACCAGTGATGTCATTCAGGGGGAACGGACCAGAACGGGCGTTCCGGATCCTAACGGGCTCCGTGGCTGGTTCCGGGTTCCCGACAAGTGCCAATCAAAAGTGAGTTCCTGTTCCTAAATCATTTGAATGACACCACTGGATATTACTGTACTGCCATTTCCATGCATCTCAATCCTATGGCACTCTAGAAAATCTGGAAAGAGAAATCAACCAGCCTGAAATGCAGGGATTTCAGGGAAGATTTTGATGACCTCTTTAAACTATTCACATGGCGAGGAGGTCAGCGGTGTTAAAATCCATAAACTGCATATGATTTCTTAATGTTACAAAGGCTTGAAAATGTCCCTGAAAGGGGAAAAAGTCACTGAGAGTCCTCCATGTCTTACTATTGGACTCATGGGCCCAGTATTAGTGCCATCCCCTAGCAAGTACCCTGTAAGTCCCAGGGCTGCCATTGGTAAGCATTAGTTCCTATGCTTGGTTCTGCAGTGCCTGAATTGTGTTAGGACTGGAATCTTCCCATAGTGAATTTGCTCCATCTTCAAGTAGATTTCTTTAAAATGGAATGCAGAGGAATATGATATGAATATGCAATCAATTGTTGTGGATATGGACAGCAGGGAAAGAGGGGGGGATTCTTAGGGGAAATATTTCCTCTCCCAAAGTCTCCTCTCAGAAATGTCACTGGAGAGCTGAGCACCCAGGTCAGCCCAGTGTGGAATGAGATTTAGGGCACAATTCTAATCAACTTTCCCGCACAGGGGTAAGGGCAATGCAGCTCCATGGTAAAGGAATAAACGTTTCCTTACCTTGAGGAGGTCTCTCACTGTAGGATGCAGCACGTGCCCCATTGGCACAGCTAGGTCAGTGCTGCAAAATTGGTTAGGATTGTGCTCTGAGAGAAAGAAAGTCTCTCTCTCTCTCTCTCTCTCCCCCCCACCCCGTGTGTGTGAGAGAGCGAGTGAGAGAGACCCTTGCTAAGATTATGTGTTGCAATGATAAATCACAACCGGTCATATTGATTTGTTTTATTTAGTGCATTGTCATTTTTTATGAAACACTGCCTTGGGCATTTGCCTTAGCAAAGAAAAGGTGGGAAATAAGTTTCCTAAACAAACAGACAGCCTATAAGGACAGTGGAAAAAAGATGCAAACTCACATGACAACAAAGCATGTGTGACAATTCTGAAATCAATTTTAAAAACTATCCAAGGCAAGCCTTGGATCCAAGGCTATCCAAGGCAAGGCAAGCTCAGGCAAAAAAGCATGTGGAGAAGATCAAACCCAAAGAACAGCAGGAAAACAGTGCTGGAAAGTTGCGCTCTATGAGTGCAACTCTAAACTGGAGTTAGGCCAGCACAGTAAGACCAGCAAAGTTTGGTCAGCACAAGGGAGACTGTAAAGTATGTTTGGATCACTCTCACTGTGCAATCCTATACCCCCCCTTGCACTGACGCTGCGCTCTTGCGCCAGCTGAATGATGTTGTAAACATGCTGTAAAGTGCATCTGTGTCAGCGCTGTGGCACTGGGCCGACGCACTGCCCACGCACCAGTCCAGCATTGGCGTCGCTCAGTCAGCACAGGGCCTCCTCTGGAACGTTCCAGAGGTGTTCCAGGGGTGTAACTGGGTGCCACAGTGGGTGGAGACGGCGATGGTGGATGGCCGTAGTGCCAAATCCTAAAGCCTGTCCCCGGACAGGGCGGCCCTAATTCGGGCCGCTCCCGTGCTCTGCACCTGCTATTTTGCCAGCGCAGATCAGAGCAGGTCCATAGGGGTGACTGGGGCTTACGTGGGTGCAAGGGGAAAACCTCTCCTTGTCCTGCATGTTGTTGCTGCTGCCTCCGAATAGGCTGTAGGATACAGCCCTGCTATGTCGGCCTTACTAGGCCAGCTTTATATAGGATTGCACTCTCAGAGAGGCCAGCACACAGACATGCACCATCCCCCATGACTCCGAGAGTGGTCCAAACATGCTTTATAATGGCTCTTGTGCCGGCCAAACTTTGCTGGCCTAACTGTGCCAGCCTAACTCCAGGTTAGGATTGCGCTCTCATATTCATTTACTGGATAGCCTTAAAAAAAGCCACTATCTTTCATCCTTAGTTCCCAAACTTTAAAATGGGAATTGTGATGACCTATTTCTAACTATTGTTATATAAATAAGTGCAATAAAGAAACGACATTTCAAAACAAAAGCTCAACATTAAGTTATTACTCTTTGATAATGTCTGGACAAACACGTAGAGACATTTCCCCAAGGTTTTTAAAATACGGATCATTTTGCTTCCCATAATTTTAGGTAATATATTCTCCCATCTAAATAAAATATTCTTAAAGCCTCAAGATTTTTATGCCTTCAAAGCTCTCTGTTTCATTTTTAAATATTATAGATCTTGAAGCACAAGAGGCTTTAAAAGTTTGGTACCTCAAAGGATCTTCATCCTTTTAGGTAACCACCGAATTGGCTTATATGTCTTGCTTATATCCCAAACTCTTTCATAAGACACTTAAACCTATTTTACAATTAAGGACTTTGATCAAATTTACTGTAGCTATTTAAGATATTTCTGCATGAATGATACATGAATCCAGTTTCTTCATCAGATATGGAGTTTGCTTGGTATTTGGAAAGTACATGTGTCATTTTCTTTCATCAGTAAAAATCAGTGTTTAATCAATCCATTTTCCTGGTAGCTATTAAGAACATAAGAACATAAGAAGAGCCCTGCTGGATCAGGCCAAAGGCCCATCTAGTCCAGCTTCCTGTATCTCACAGCGGCCCACCAGGTGCCCCAGGGAGGCATGAAACAACAAGATCCTGTTGCATCCTGTTGCCACTCCCTTGCACCCGGTACCAGTAGCCCACCACCAGGGGCGTAACTAGGGTGTGGCAGGGGGTGGCACAAGCCATGGGCGCCATCTTGCAGGGGGCGCCTTAAAGAGGCAGCCGGAGCGAGGAGAACGCGCTGCCACCCAGCGCCCCCTCCTGCTTCTCAAGGGGGGGCGGGGCGCTGGGCGGCGCCGCATTCTGTTTGCTGCCGCCGGCCCTTTAAGGCCAACGGCAGCGAACAGAACACGGCGCCCCCGCCGCGTTCTGTTCGCTGCCGCTGGCCTTAAAGGGCCGGCGGCAGCAAACAGAACGCGCCTCTTAGAAGGGGCGGGGCGCTATGTCATGATGTCACAATGTGACGTCTTGACGTTGTGTGCCCCTAGGGGCGCATTTTCATTGGGCGCCATGGGTGCCCTTTCAAATAGATTCGCCCCTGCCCACCACCTTTGTAAGGAGGTTGCACAATCCATCATTGCCTATAGCCCACGATGGACCTTTCCTCCAGAAATCTGTCCAATCCCCTCTTAAAGGCATCAAGACCAGATGCTATCACCACCTCCTGTGGCAAGGAGTTCCACAGATTAACTACCCGGTGGGTAAAAAAGTACTTCCTTTTATCTGTTTTAACTCTCCCAACCCTCATCTTTAGTGGATGCCCCCTGGTTCTGGTGTTTTGAGAGAGGGAAAAGAACATCCCTCTATCGACTTTATCCCTTCCATGCATAATTTTGTATGTCTCAATCATGTCCCCCCTCAGGCACCTTTTTTCTAGACTGAAGAGCCCCAAACACTGCAGTCTTTCTTCATAAGGGAGGTGCCCCAGCCCCGTAATCATTTTTGTCGCTCTCTTCTGCACCTTTTCCAGCTCCACTATGTCCTTTTTGAGATGCGGCGACCAGAACTGGACACAGTATTCCAGGTGTGGCCTTACCATCGATTTGTACAATGGCATGATAATATTGGCTGTTTTATTCTCAACCCCTTTTTTAATGACCCCAAGCATGGAATTGGCCTTCTTAATTGCTGACGCACACTATTGCCAAGTCACTAGCTCCACAACCACCCCCAACACCAATCTCAAAACATGGGTTGTTTGACTGCAATATTCATTAGCTACTTTTTCATATATTTATTTTTGACACACATAGTTTTATATCTTTTACTGCGTATTCATACTTGTTTCTGAGAGTTCTATACACTGGCCTTCAACCATCTGGGTGAAGGCACAGCAGCTGGGACTGTGCTCTTGTCTTTTAAAGAACATTGAGATCCCATTCATCAGCTGTTTGGAGGGAAGACATATCTACCCACCATAGAGCCTCAGAGTGCAATCCTAAACTGGAGTTAGGCTGGCTAAACCAGCAAATTTGGCCGGCACAAGGACCACCATAAAGCGTTTTTGGACTACCCTTGGAGTCAGGGAGGATGGCTCACGTCTGTGTGCTGGCCTCTCTGACTCCGAGAGTGGTCCAAACATACTTTATGGTGTCCCTTGTGTTGGCCAAACTTTGCTGGTTTAGCTTATGCCCGCCTAACTCAGTTTAGGATTGCTCCCTCAGTGTCAAATGACTTATGCGAGGGCAAATTAAGAGTGCAATCATAACCTGGAGTTTGGCTGGCTCAAGGGATACCATAAAGTATGTTTGGACCACTCTTGGAGTCCGAAAGGCCAGCACACAGATGTGCTCCATCCTCCCTGACTCCAAGAGTGGTCCAAACACACTTTACAGTGGCCCTTGTGCCAGTCAAGCTTTCCTGGCCTAACTGTGCTGGCCTAAGTGCAGGTTAGGATTGCGCCCTAAAGAACAGGTTTAGCCAAAGACTTTGTGGTGCCTGAGGCAACATGCTCAATGCTTCTGCTCCTCTGACATTGTAGCCCACCCTTCTTTTCTCCTCCATATTTCTTTGCACCCTCTTCCTTTTCCAGTCCAGGGAGTGGGAGGAGAAGGGGGAAAATCAGCAGAGCCAAGCAGGGGAATGGAGGTGGGTGCCCAGTTGCCAATCTTCTGCCTAAGGTGATTGCTTCAGTTGGCCAGATGGATGGGCCAGTCCTGGGCAGGATTATCAGAAATACGGACTGGTTCAAAAGTATGATTTCCCAACTGAAGCTCATCAGGCTCTTTGCCCTAGGTAGGCATGCACCAAATCAGCCCCAAATGGTGTCTCACCAGACCAGTCTTGCAAGTGATTTCCTTTGCTGCTCATGACTGTGTGTCGTTTTGATTGGTCCTAATGAAGGTATTACCGAATGGTGGCTTTGGGGCATTGCGAGAAATGTATCTGTGTTCAGGCATTCCTACTCAACCTGCTGCTAGTTAAACAATTCAGCCCTGGTTTGTTGGGTCTCTTTCATGAAAATATGCGTGTTTTGCTTTATAACACATAGCAGGCGAGCTATTTAAACTTTGTTGGTGGCGTATTGCAAAACACAGCCCTTATTCTATGACTGAACTTGAGTGTCCCACTTTTCAGGTGGTATTCACTAGTCTCTATTGTGTGCCACAGAACATCAACAGAAGCGCCCGAGTCCAGCCCTTCTCAGATTCATTCAATCATTCATTTTGTTTGGAAATGATGCTGCAGAATACCTTTATAATTTGCTTTTTTAACTATGTTTACCTTCCTCCAAAATGCCCCTGATCATCGTTACCCTTTGCCTTGTAATCAAATTCAATATTTCTACTTGGAATCCTTCCAGAAACAGATGCCGTGACTGATCTATGTCGTACTATTCAGGCGGAGGCTACTGGTCATATTTCTCTCCCGAAAACTCTTTTGATTAACTCTTCTCATTAGTCAACTTGGTAAACAAATTACTGCAGGGAGCTTTCAAGCTTTGGTTGAAAGCTTGAGCAGTAGCAAGTAATATCTTGTTTGGGGGCCCATCATTTTCCCTTGAAAATAGCATCTCCTCCTCGATCAGGTTGTCATTTCAGGTTGCTGGAAGTTCATATTACTCAGGGTTAATTGCCTCTGGCACAATAACTCAGATTTCTCCTGAGGACTGTTGATAGCGCACTCTATCTAAAATCATATTAGAGTTTATCCTTCAAGCAAGGTGCAACAATTTTTAAAGACTTCTTCTAAAAATAGGATTGATGGAATTTAGGCCCATGTTTCTCCTCCAAGTTGATTTGGCTGTTCTCGTCTCTTCAGGGCATAATTTTTCTGGCTCTTAAGTGGGCCTGTCCGGCATTGACATGTTAGTTAAAATGGTACATACATTAAATACTGGCCTTTCAACCAAAGCTATTAATTTTCAGTCATAGATCCTGTTCTAATCCTAACAGCTTTATTGTGAATGTGAATATGGATGCATTGGAGTAAAATTTCCAGATGTGGGTATTGTGTGTGTTTATTGCTTCCAGTTCTTATTCTCAAGACCTTTATTCAGTGAGATTTACTCACAAAAATTACACATATTTGTTCTTTTCCAGGATCTAAAACCAAATGCATCACCCCTGCAGCAGAAACACAAAACAAAGCAACGACAACCTTTTCACATTTAGAAATTATCCTGTATCATCCTCTTGATCCTATCTCCCACTACACACTGAGAGTGCAATCCTAACCTGGAGTTAGGCCAGCAAAATTAGCTCCAGCAAAATTTGGCTGGCACAAGGACAGTGCATTTGGACCACTCACGGAATCAGGGAGGATGGCACACTCTTGGGAGTTAGGGAGGTTTGGACCACTCTCAGAGTCAAAGAGGCCAGCACACAGAGGTGCGCCATCCTCCCTGACTCTGAGAGTGGTCCAAACATACTTTATGGTGTCCCTTTTGCTGGCCTAACTGTGCAACCCAGGTTAGGATTGCACTCTGAATCAAAGTAAAAGCTCTTTTTCCTTATTCAGCCCTTCCTGCGTTTGAGTCTAAAATGTGAAAATACCTTGCTTGCCCACTTGTACAAATAGCATCCACTTCAAGCTTGCCTATCATCAGAGTCCTGACCTCCAAATCCCAGTAACCAAATTCCCCATCAGTTAACTTACATGACCATTTCATCTCCAACTTCCCCTTTTAAGGAATGCTTGTTAAGTGGATACTGGTTGCATTCAGCTTTCAGGTACCAGGTCACTGGAGGAAGTTGAAGTCATTGGACAGGTCAAAACAGATCTCTTCATTGCGTGTCCCTAAGCTGTTTTATCTTGAAACTCTTTGTTGTTTTTGTTACATTTTAAACTAAGCAACTGTCCCTGTTGTGTGGGCAAAATTTCGATTGAGTAATAAGAGTGTATAAATTAACAAATAAGCATCGGGGGAAATTGGAATAATCATGAGTAGAAAAAGATATAAGAAAAGAGCTTGAGTAAATGTATGTCCCATAATTCAGTGGCTCCCAAACTTCTTGTGTGTTCATGGGCAACCCAATCCTATGCTGCCTGGCCACCCAGAGCACAGCCCAAGCCTTTTTCATCTCAAGAAACACTGAAAAGTCACAAAAAATACTGCCATTGGGGGCTCACATCCCCCAATGGCCCTACTAATACTCCTGCCAATGGCCCTCCCCTTATTTGGACGACTCCTCATCTGGACAACTGAAATCTAGACTATTTCAAAATCCAAGACTTTTCTTTAACTTTCTGTAGCAAGGAAGTCTTGTGCTCATTCCCACGTACAGGCTGTAAATTCTACTCACTGCTCTGTGATGGGTGCAGTGGTGAAATTCAGCCAGTTCTCACCAGTTCTGCAGAACCGGTTGTTAATTTTAGGTTGGGAGAGGGAAGAAAGGCAGCGGCTGCCCTGAAGGCCGCCCTGAAGGACATAGAACCGGTTGTTAATTTATTTGAAACCCACCACTGGATGTGTGCCTGTACAGACATCATTGAAAAATGTCCAAGAGGCCGGCAGACACCCAAATGGGTAACAGTGAAAAGAGCAAGAAGAGGCATTTCTCATTATATTTATAAAATTATTCCAAAATCCGGAAACATCCAAAATCCAGACCCCTTCCAGTCCCAAGCAGTCTGGCCAAGGGATGATCAACCTGTATTCTCAGCCGCTATGTGCCCCTTTCCAAAGTGAAACAGCTGTTGCAGGGCAAACTGTCACTTTGGAGCAGTTTTCAGTGGGAAAAACCACCCGGAGGGCTTAGAGGGCCTCCCCACAGTGGCGTTTCTACAGGGATGGCAAAGCTCTAAGTTTTGCAAGAAGCTTTACCTTGCAGTGGAAATTACTCCTCTCCTGCACCATTTTAGCCAGTCCTCACAGGGAATAGCAACATCTTGGCGTTGCTTACTGGCTACAGCAGCAAGGGAGAGGGTAAGGCTTCTTGCAAAACTTAGAGCTTTGCCATCCCTGTAGAAACGCCTCTGCCTCCCCATATGCTATAGTCCTGATCTGGTTTTCTTCCCCATAACTATTGTGTGCTAAAGAAGAGATGTTTCTGTTTTTAAGCAGGCTTCCTAATAACACACCAGCTTGCTCAGTTTCTAGCCACCATCCTCACAACCTTTCTAGTGCTAGATTTCCTCTTCCCTCCCTAATTCTCAGCACCCTTCTGAATATCTGTTCCTGAGGGTCCCCCAACCACATCAGCTCCAATAGCAGAGATCACCTCTCCCTAGGGACAACATTTCTCTGTTCAGTCAAACACTGTCACCATCAGGGTGGGGTGATGGAGCCCATCAGCAAAGTGGAAATTTATGGCAGGTTCCCACTGCCCCTGAACCCATAAGAACATAAGAAGAACCCTGCTGGATTAGGCCAAAGGCCCATCTAGTCCAGCTTGCTATATCTCATAGTGGCCCACCAGATGCTTCAGGGAGCACACAAGACAACAAGATACCTGCATCCTGTTGCTACTCCCTGCATCTGGCATTCTGAAGTAGCCTATTACCCTTGCACCACCCTCAAGGAAGACACTAGACTGAGGTTTAACTTTATTAAACACAAGTGTAAATCATGAAACCTACTGATCACCTGTCCCTCCCTACCAATCTGGGATAGGCAAAAAACTGCCATCCAGACAATCTCTGTCTTTGGCATGGGAACATCTGGCTTTCAACTGGACTAATGTGCCGTGTAACTTGCATCTAGCCTTGTCTTGCAAAACCTTTATTCGGTTGAAAAATTCAGATAGGAAGAGCAACAAGATTTTTTTTTCAACAGACAGTAGATTTCTGCATGGTGCAGTTGTTTTCGGAAAGGAGGGGATCCAGTGACCAAGAATGCTTCCATGCCCTCAAAACAAATATCACCAGCACAGTAAACATGCACTGAGCCGTTTTATTCATGACACTGAAATGAATATCCCAGAAAGGGGCACATTATGGTTTGTCACTTTGGAGCTTTTGTCAACATGTCCCATGTCACCAAACGTTCAATAGGTGCCTCTGCCACTCAGAAGGGACGAGCCCACCGTTTAAATAATGATTTACTCCTGCTTTTATTAGAACAATTATTGGTTATTTCAGACTTGAAATGGGCAGATTAAGCTCTGTGAACCTCACAGCTGAAACCTCACAACACTGGCAATTTTCAGTGATTAAAGTAATTTACTTTATAAAGTGTAAAGATATTCCGTAATAACCATACAGCAAGTACAAGGAGGTGTCGCTTTCCTGGAGATAATCAGACCTCTGGGGATAAAGGGTCCTGGCTGCACCTCGTGCATTGCAAAACCCAAAGGGCTTTATTATCTGATGATTACCCCACCCCCGTTTCCATGTCTTTTTGCTTAATTAATCACTGTAACATTATTGCCCAACTTCAGACAACAAAAATAATGAGAGAGGCTTTAAAAGATTCAAAGACTAGAGGAAAAACAAGCAATCCCAAAGGAAAGGACCCATGGTGGAACGGAGGTTTACAAATCGAAAAATGATGCTTACATTTTGTAAAGTGCCCCCTTTAATATAAATATATTTATATTTTTAATATTGTCAGTGTGTATATATAAAGCAGAAAACATATACTTGTTTTAATTGGGAGAAATGAGGTTATACTTTTAGGATATCATGTGCTCCTGGGGCATCAGCCTGTTCCCAAACCTAAAATTCATGAAAACAAATTAATGCTGCTATTTTCTCCCATAGTTTGGTTAGTACTTTTCAGAAGATTCCTTTTAGTAGACCATATCTTGCCGCATGTTCATTTGCAGAGGTAGCTCTTGCTGTTTCCTCTCCTTTGACACAATGACCCAAAGAACTAATAATAGGAAATAGGGAAAGAAAATGGGAATAGAAAATATGACAAATTGAGCATGTGCAAAATATATAGGAACTGAGGCACATGACCATAGCCCAGCACAAATACTTCTACAACCGCTGATTGCAATGGGCATAAGCAAGTGGAACTGTACTGAACTGTGACCTTTGCACAACTTAAACCCCGTTCTTTAAACATACTGTTGGAATATGGCCATCCTGCAGTTCAAGTAGTGGCATTATTGCCCAGTCCAACCCTCTGTATAAGGCACAGAGCACTCATTGATTTCTCACAGTTGGCATCAATGTGAACTGTCTTCTGGGATAAACAGCACAAGCTGGGGCAGATGGGGGAGCAATCCAGACAGGGCCTATAGAAAAGGGTCAAAGTCCCATTTCTCCCATATTGTAATTCCAGAATGGATTCCTGCCACATTGTTTGTGTTTTAAAAAACACCAAAAATATTTAAACTACATAGTTAAAGGAACATGTAGTTTGGTCAGAGATGTGACAGACTACCCTATTCACGTATAAAGGTAGGAGTTTTATTTCACAAGTAATCAAGCAGGAATCATTCAAAATCATTCAAAGTAATGCTATTCACTGCTGTGAACACAGTGTGTCTTGATATGTGAAGGCAGTCACTGAGGGGTTTTTTGCAACCAGATGTTAGTGACAAATGACACAGTGAATGGTGAAGACATTTAGCTTTTTTTTTTTCAAGTAAGCAGCATGCCCATGGTAGCAACCCATCATTGATTATGTAAGCAAGTATGTTTCTAAGTGGAATTTCCTTTAGTATCCGTTGTTGCCTGGCAAATAACAGGTTTTCAGCCAAACTTTCATCTTTTGTAAGGGGTATAGTTTTTTGGGATGCGTGTGTGTGATATTTTTTCCAAAATTTATTGATTAAAATAGCAAATTGCAGCGTTATGTGTTTTAGTTCTACATTCTCATTCCAAGTTCTCATTTTATTTATTTTAAATGATTTAAAAGTGTACTAGATAGCTGATATAGGTGATACAATGTCAGCAGATGCAGCCACAGTATTATTTCTAACTAGCTTTTTGTTACCCGGTGTTGCCTGGGTAACAAATGTCATCAGGACTGTCACCAGTCAGCTTAGCAACCCCGAAAACTGTGGATTTGACGCTAATGTCGGTCATTTCGGACATTTTATTTTGCACCCCTTCTCACACCCCCATGCCAACTGGGGCCGAACGTGGACTCAAACGGCATTGGGAGCGTCACCATTCGTCTCGGCGATCCCGGAAACTGTGGATTCTACACCGATATCGGCCGTGTTTGATCATTTTTATGTGGCACTCCCTTCGCACCCCCACCCCTAGGGGTGCTAGGGGTGTCGTACCCCCGCAGTGTTTGTCATCAGGCCGTAAGGCGTATGCGTACCAAGTTTGGTGCACGTTGCTCCAGGCATTCCAGCAAGTCATGGTGGACATTTTGTTTTGCACCCCTTCTCACCCCCCACACCGACAGGGGCCAAACCCAGACTCAAACGGCATCGGTAGCGTCGCTGCTCATCTTGGCAATCCCGGAAACTACGGATTCGATGCCGATATCGGCCATTTTCAGTTGTTTTTACTTGGCACCCCCTGCGCACCCCCACCCATGGGGGCGCTGGGGGGGGGGTCTGACCCCTGCAGTGTTTGTCGCCAGACTGCAAGGCATACGCGTGCTGAGTTTGGTGTGCATCGCTCCAGGCATTCCCGAGCCTATGTGGAACATACGTACACACAAACATACACACAAACATATGTTCTCCTTTATATATATATATATATAGATTGGAAAAGTAGTCTATTTTCGAGCACAATCATATACTGGTGTTGCGTTGGTGCAGTATTCTTGACCTGGACCAGTGTTGTTGCAAACATGCCGTCAGACACTTCTGCGCTGCAAAATTGGTCGCTGGACCGGTGCAAGCTACACCCGTCAGCTGCGCCGGTTGAGCACCAGTCA
Organism: Lerista edwardsae; assembly: GCA_029204185.1. Lineage (NCBI taxonomy): Eukaryota > Metazoa > Chordata > Lepidosauria > Squamata > Scincidae > Lerista > Lerista edwardsae. The sequence continues at coordinate 14,453 of JAJKFI010039612.1, read as the reverse complement.
AGCACCGGCATTGCTCAGCCAATGCAGGACTTCGCAGAGGACGTGCCAGAGGCATAACAGGACAGTGCTGTAGGCAGCGACAGGACATCATGATTGCATCATATCCTAACCCCTGTCCCTGGGCTGGGTGGCCCCGATTCAGGCCACTGCTGGCCATGTGGATCTGTGCCTTCATAGGGCTGGATGGGGCTTACTTTGGGGCACACAGCTCAGATTTGAGTATACTTAGATGGATACATTGAATGCTGTGTTGGGTTGTGGTCCTTGTTTTCAGTTTTGATTTTGTTAATGCACTATTTTAAAAGCTTACTAATGCAGGACAGACCTGGGACTTCATGCCATTGCCACTGCTACCTCATTTTACAGAAGAAAAAGCAGGAAAGATATGCAAATGTGCCATAATTATACTTTTAGATTACTTAAATACCTGTCCTTTTGCACTACAGGCACGAAGTTGGTGACTAAAAGGATGTACACCTTAGACCTGCTAACAAAATAAATGTCTGGGGGCAACACACACACACACACACACACACACACACAGAGAGAGAGAGAGAGAGAGAGAGAGAGAGAGAGAGAGAGAGAGAGAGAGAGAGAGAGTATACGTCTCCAGTACTTTGCTCTATGTACTATGTACTCCAGTACTTCGCTCCTCTCTTCGGCACGGTGATGGTGCCTACTGAGAGAAGCTGGGATAAAAACCATTACAGTGTAAAGATTAAGGCTATTCTGTATTCTTTGATTTTCGTTTTAATGTTTCCTGCATTTAAATTACTATATTACTAATTTTATCTCCTATTGGTATTTATGCCTGAACTATTTACACACAAGATGTAAAACCCAGCCAAAGTAAATTACTCAACAACATAATTTTCTGTTGGTAATGGGGTAAAAAAATAAAGTACAACAGATTACTGTAGTGAGGATCTCATTTGGAAAATATTAAACCTAGAGAAAAAGGCAGCCAAGCTATCCTATTTTGTCTTGCATGGCGTGTAAAAGTGGAGACTGTATCCAAATCTAATGACAGCTAAAGTCAAATTCTACCTTTTCAGCTGGGAGGGGAGAGTAATGGCTTTGGATCCTAGCACAGGATACACCCCTTCCTTCTCTTGTTCTGCCTCCCAGCTGCCTCCACCCCTGCCCAGACACTCCCCTGTTCTTCCCATCACCCACCCAATGTGCCAGCTTATGTGCACTCCTGCTGGCAGCTCGCAGTAGTAGCAGACCCCCATCACCTCTGCCATTGGTGGAAGTGGTTCTGGAATACCTGCCAGTGGTGTGCTGCACCAAATAGCCACTTACAACATATAGCCATTTAAACAGCAGGAACACTGTCATAAAATCCAGTTTGGATTGGGCTGTAAGTTTGGTTGCAAGTAATGGGGCCTCCAGAGCTCCCATTTTAGGGGAAGTGTCACCAGCTTCCTGTTAAAAAAGGAAGTCACAGTCATGGAACAAGCCAATATTGTGGAGCTGTTGTGGCCATCAGGGAAGGTTTGCCCTCTGCAATTACACTGCATTTAAGCTTCTGAAATGTTCCTGTGTTCAGATTAGCCAGCTGGTTGAGTCTGAATAATGAAGACTTCATTGGACATTATCTTAGGTTACAACTGTTTTACATACAGATTCTGCCTTACATCAGGGCAGATCATTGACCCATCTAGCCAAGTAAAATTTTTTCTGACAGAAGGATTCTTTCCAAGATGTCGAGCAGACATCTGTCTCACCTCTGCTGTCTAAGACCCTTTTAACTGGGGATGGCAGGTATCATGGTCCAGAGATGGGCTGCCAGCATCTGCATATTGATCCAAGGCAGTCACACCTAGGGGTTAGCATACTCACTCCCTTCCTGTTTCATTCTCTTCCCTGTTCAGACACACATGTTACCAGGGAAAAGCCTTGGTAGATAGACTCTGCTGCCACCAGCCCAGGATATATGGCAGACAGAGAGCCCCTGGACAGACCCCCCCCCCCGCAAGACAACACTTTTAACCTCAGGAATTTCCATGAAAATTCCTCTCAAGTAGCCCAGAGATTCCCAAAGTGGGTGTTACGGCACCCTAGAGTACAACACATGGATGCATGGAGGTCCGGAGCAGTGGGGTATACTCTCTGCGCAGCTGCAAGAAGGGCCCAACTGCTGTCCCTGCACAATTGTAAATAATGTTTGAAGGCATTTTTTCAGCACAACTCAGAAATAAGTGATGTCATTGTCATCACATCAGCGGGTCATGCCTCACGACCACTTACTTCTGGGGGTGAAACTCGACAAAGGTGTCATGGGCCAACTGAGTTTGTGAAGCACTGCAGTAGCCCCTTAGAGTGAAGAGACATGACAATCCACTGATTTTCATCGTTGTGCAATTGCTGCAGTCCAAGATTGCAATTTGTCAATTTGCATTTCAACAGTGTCATTTTATTATGTTACAATGACAGCACTTCCTGCCACAACATCACTTCCAGGTGACATCACTTCAGTGAGTCCCGACACGAGGGCCATTCTAAAAAGTGGGTCCTGGTCTAAAAAGGTTGAATACCACTGGTTTAGACAATTCTAAAACAAACAAAACTTGATCATACTACATACTCAGTTCTTATCCTACCAGGATAATGAACCACCAGCTTGTCCCACTCACAGTTACAGTAATTGGGCTAATGGGCTACCCTAACTGGAGCTGGAGGAAGAAAAGAACTACTTCTGTCTGCTCGGGAGTTTTCATTCAGTTGGAGTGACATCATTCTGCCCTCTGATTGGAGGAGTGCCAAGTCCTGCTCACTTGTCCAACTTCTCTTGAAATTTGATTTTAACCTCCCTGCTTGGACAACAGCAGGCCGGAATCTGAGCCAATCACTGCCTCAGTTCTAACTCACATTCCTGGCTTCCAGCAGTAAATGCTCAGCAACAAAAGCCTTGCAATACTAAAGATGTGTGTGGGGGAATACTCAAACCCATGTGACACCCAGAATTCCCCAGAGAAAAAGGCAAACACACACACGCGCACATTAAAATATATTATTTCATAACAGCAGGGATTAAATGAGGGAACATCTGTGTATAAAACATTTCCTTTACCACTAATTTATGGCTCCTTCAGAGGTTTAGCCTAGGTGTATCTCATTACTAAAAATCTGCTTTTTCTATAAAAATTATGTGCACGATATCAACCCCTCTCATAAAGTTATTTACAAGTGTCTCTCTTGGACTGAATTTTCACAATCCAAAAGTAGGATTACTAGATACAAACTGAGATAGAGTGCCTATACCTTTAATCATTGTAAAGAAGAGGCTAATTTGGATATGTGCAGCTCATTATGGAAGGGTTTCAAAATTCCCTCTTCTGTACAATGGTTAAAGGTATGGGCACTCTGTCCCAGTTTGTCTCTGGGAACTCTATCCAACAGGGGAGGAAGCAAGGACTCTATAAAGTCCAGGAAACACTGGTTTGTTTTTTTTTTCCATTGGCAACATGCTCAGAAACCATTATTCTGATCTGCAGCATAAAATGTTTTGGCTAGATAGATATGGAATCCCTTGTGGGATCTCTCCCACTGACGCCTCTGTATTTTACTTTCTCTATAATTTTACCTTTTATATATTTGCTTAATCAAGATGCTCATTTATTGTATTCACCTGTGTGTGTGTTCAGGATCACCTCACTCCTCAGATAAATCAATGGTTAGGTTAAGTGTATGAATTAACCTGACCCTTTTTTGCATAATTATCTGATCACAAAACTTTCAGATCTCGTAGTGGGTGCCTGGTTTGTAGCTGTTCAACCTCTGGTTATAATACACGATAATTCGTGTAGCTATCAAGCCTATCATTATACTTTTCGAGCACTCCTAATCTTTTTTCCCCCCTTGAAATTATTTAACTCCTTTGAAACTTGCTCTCATTTATTTGACACAGGGTTTAGTTCTCTTTGAAAGCAATCGACATTTCGAGATACAGGGAAATGGCAAGCAACATCATTCCAGGGAGATAGTCTGAGTTCAGAGATAAGAGAATGGTAAAGTGCTTTAATTGTACACCAATATTCAAATGGATAATTACTTCACCATTGTCACAATTCAGCTGCCGTGGCCTCAATTCAGTATCAGGGACTAGCTGGGACATAAGTGGAGTTTGCATGATCAGGACTGGAGAGGAAAGTCTTGGCAAGATCAGGAAACCCAGGGCAGGCAGAGACAAACGAGGCAAGCAAACAGATGAGAGTAGAAACAGGAATTCTGGCGCATATCTAATAGGGCGCAGGGGATGGCATGAGCCATGGGTGCCGTCTTACAGGGGGGCGCCGTTGGCATGGCGCCCCCCCCCCGCAACATGGTGCTGCGCCCCTGCAACTGTTACTGGCTCACTGACTGCCCAGGTCTACCTTAAGGGCTCTGTCCACGACTCCACAGTCCACCTTAAGCTGCATCGGAGGGTGGAAAGGCCTGGTGGGTGGTCCCTAGCGCATGCGTAGTTCAGGCAGAGGCAGTTACCTACCGAACCACGTGGACGGAGTGGATTGGCGGCTTCTCTTCTCTGTTAAAAATGCGCCTGGAAATCCGTTCACCTTCACACCTCCCTCCGCCCGCCCCCCCCCGGTTGAAACTTGGAGCCGTTGAAATGGTAGATATTATGGAGCATATCATGGTAGATTACTGGGTGGGTGGGCAGGGGTTAAAAAAGACAAGGCGGGGTGGGGGTGGTTGGGCCCCTTCACAGCCATGTGCTTGAGTTGAAACTTGGAGCATATCATGGTAGATTACCGGGCGGGCGGGAGCAGTACCAGCGGTGGCAGCAGGGGGGGAGAACACACTGCTGGTGGGCACGAACGCCCTGCGGCCTGAGCTACAGGTTGTTATGCTCACTCTCCCAGGTAGAGGAAGGTGAGGTGCTTGCTTGGCAGCCCGGACCCTAGCAGCACCTCCTCCCATGGCACAAAGGGCAGCTTTATGCTTCCGAGTAAGAATGGGGGTGTGTGCGCTTTTCTAGGGATCTTCATCTTGCCCCCTGCACCTTGCCTTGCCTTTTTTGCTGCAGGCAAGTCTCTGCTCCTACCCCCGAAGTCAGGCCCCTGCCATTTCCTGCCTCACTTTCATGGGGGGGGGGGAGAGCGGGGGCAACCGGGAACGTGCCGCTTTCTGCCTCCGCATTTTCTGGTCTGGAATGCCATTCTGGGGCTGCCTATTTCGGTGCAGAAAAGGGGGGGACAAAAAGAGGGTTGTTGGAGAAGGAAATTTGCTAAAGCAATTTGCAAAAGGACATAAAACGAAGTTGTTCTTCAGGCTGCTGAAATGGGGGAGGGGCCAGTGGTGTCATCCAAATGATTTAGGAACAGGAACTCACTTTTGATTGGCACTTGTCGGGAACCCGGAACCAGCCACGGAGCCCGTTAGGATCCAGAATGCCCATTCTGGTCCATTCCCCCTGAATGACATCACTGCCTTCGCCCCCCTAGGAATCTGGAGTCGCTCCTTTTAACCCTCTGAGTGCTGGCCAACCAAGAAGAAAAGCTCTTTGCAGAGGAATTGGGAGGGGGGAGGAGGGAGAGTGAAGTGGGCGGAGTCAGCCTAATTTTAACTAGTGGAACTAAGTTCCCCCGCGTTCCCCCTGCATGACATCACTGGGAGGGGTTTTAAGAGTCCCTTACAGGACGCTTCTTTAAAAAATGCCCACATTAAGCTGGATTTCCCCCCATGCGTTCTCCACCCTCCTTTCCTCTACTCTCCTCCCCTTGCTGGTTTTCAGCTGGAAAGGGAGGATAAGAAATTTTTGAAATAATTGGGAATAATTGCAAATAACCTGGGGTGCTATTTCTCCAGAAACAGGGATTACTGGAGCAGTTTGGGTACTTGTATTTGTTTTTTTGTTTGTTGTTGTTTTTTTTGAAAATATGAGAAATAATGGAAAAAGCTGAAAGGGGGAAAATGTCAAGCTGGGTCCCAAGTTAGAAGGAGCCCCCCCCCCTTCTTGCTTTCTGTGTTGGATGGGATTTTACGTCCCACACAGTATGGCTCGAATTCATTTCTTACTGAATGAACCAAAGGAATGTGAAGTTCGATTGACAGCTTCCTGGCCTTTCCCCCTCCCCCAAATCTACCTCACTGCCACCCACCCTCTCTCCATTAGCTCCAGAGCAGTCGTTCAGAAAATTCTTGTAACAGAGGTGCACCTTTTTTTGGCTGAATTAGAAGTGCAGGCACATTGCACTCTTGCAGCTGTTTTGCAGGCTTATATTTTAGAAGTAACCATTCTGAAGGAAATGAATTATTTGGACAGATTTTTAGCTGTGGTGCCCATCAGAAAGTGCCACCTGCAGCTTTTAGAGGCCGTCTGCATGTTCCTAGCCTCCAAGCTGAAAGACATGGAGCCTCCTCACAGCAGAGAAACGTTGCATATACACAGATAATTCCATCAGACCCCAAGGATTGCTGGTAAGCAGCCCTGGTCTCACTATTCCTACCTTTGTCTCTCCCTTGTCGTCATCGTTGGTATTTCCTGTTACAAAAACAAGCAACTTGAATAAATTGGTTCTGCTAAAGCTTTCTGTGTATCTGATCCATTGCTTTTTAAAAATGCTATTTTTACTGGAGAGAGGCTCCCAATTTGAAATGGGTAGCATGCACTTCATTTCCTGTTAATTTAATTGAAGGCTTGATTAACAAACCTTCTCCATGGTCGATTTGGAGTGATTATGTTACAATGACAGCACTTCCTCCTTGATGATGTCACTTCCTGCCACAACAGCACTTCCGGCTATGACTCAAAAGTTTGAATGTTAGCATGTTTTGATAGGGGCACAATTTCATTGCTTGCCATGGGCGCCATTTTCCCTGGATACGCCTCTGCAGGAATTCATGGTAATATTTATGGAACTGTACGCAATAATAGAAAAAATATATTGAAATACTGTAGAGGGTGCACACACTTGGATTATTATTTCAACTGAAGTATCACAAACTGAATTTCAGCTAAAAGAATTATCCAAGTTTACCTTGTGTACCTTCTATTGGCGGGGGGGGGGGGGGAAGCCCAATCCTAAAGAGGCACCTGGAAGTCATCTTAGAGCAATGGGATATTTTTCCCCTGACACTGAGAGCACAATCCTAAATTGTGCTGGATTGTCGAGGACGGCAGGCCTGCACCAAATCCAGTGCACTTTAGGTGCACTTGGGAGCCTCCCCAGGACAATGGTACATTCATCCTCATGGGGTTCCTCAGATCTGTGCCTATTTACCAGCACAGAATTGAGGAAGCCGTGTGGCCTGAATTGGGGCCGTACCCTCTGTTGGGGCCTTGGATGTGGCCTAATGCTGCATCCTGACATAGGCTCCCTCCCCGGCCCACCAGTCCTCCCACCCCACCCAGTTCCTCCCACCCATCCGCCCTCTCTCCTCCCAGAACCTCCCTTGCGCCAGCTGAGTTTGGCTGGCACAAGGAAGGCCCTCCATCGGCACTCTCGGGCCGACACTACTGGTAGCATCAGCCCGAGCACTCTAGCGCCGAGCATTGCCGCTCAGTGCCCCCGCACCAGTGCAACGTGGGTGCTTGGATTACACCCTGAGTATATCCCCAGCCACCTCATGAGGATTCACATATCTGTGATAGCTATTTAGCTGGCACAAATACTGGAAGCCCATATAGGGCTGCTCTGCCCAGAGTGGGGGTTATGATATGGCTGAGGAGGCTCCGCCAATCCCGCCCTTTCCTGGGCCTGATCCTCCCCCTGTCCTGTCTTCCAGTCTCCCAAATGTCCTCTCAAAAACGTCCTCTCCCCACCTCCAAACCACCCTCCCGCCACCCTCGCCCACCCCTTGCATGAACTTAACTGTACCAGCTAGTGCAGGGGTCAGATCTGGTGTGGCTTCCATGCCAACCCATGCCAACCCATGCCAACCCAGGCAGCTCCTGAGTGGGTGCAAACGGCCTTACAGCACATTTCTGGGACCTGAAGCCAATGCAGGAATGGCTGCACCCCCCCACAGCATGGTTTGGCTTGAACTGCAAGTTTACTATTTCTTCTATAATTGTGCATCACTCCAATTCAAATGCAGTTTTATCCATTAGAGATGTATTTTATTTCTATTATTACAGTGAATGAGAATTACTCATATTCTCCCTTCATCCCTAGCTTGAGAGAATTAATTGTTGATGTTTACACTCTGTAATTAATAAAGTTTTATTGAAAGTGAGAAGGGAATCATGACTGTAGAGAAAAGACATTAAGGGCATAAAAATATCTGAAATTCTTCTTGGTACATAAACCATACAGTCAGTGAGATTTCATGGACCATATTATCAGGGTAATTTAGACAAAGTCATATGATTAACTCAAGGTAAGTAGTAGCTTGAAAGTATTTCCACCTGAAACCAAGTCTCTGTGTGTGGAAGTGTAGTAGTTATGTTCTGCCTGGGGCTTTCTGAGCTTATTGTAATGCCTCAGGCACAGCATTATATAGAAATATCCTATTCTGAAGCACCTTTGCTCATTGCTGCTGTGGAAACATTAGGTAGGTAAGTCTAATAAACCAATTACCTGTACTATGTTTCCTCATGAATTTGTTGTATTTTTGAGGGCTAAATTGACAGCCCCAGAGCCGAGTAGATATATCTCCGTTCCTAATCAAAATGTGGTTTCCAGATAAGTAAGTCGTTACGTTAAGCCAACTTAATATTTGCTATATTCAGAAGACCAACTGCTGTGACCCCTTGAAGTAATGAGGAACTGCAGTGATATCATTCTGGTTTCATGGGGTCATGAGGTCTGGAATACTCTGGTAAGCATTCCAGCACAAAACTTTCTGACGCCAGTTTAAAAGGGACTGGTTGGTAGAGTAAGATACTGAGGGAAGTTGAGGATATTTTTTAAAAGCAGAATATGAAAACATACTACTGCCAGTTTAATTTCAGTCACTGTTCATTCTGTTTAGAAGCCGACTCTGCTGGGGCAAAACAGAGCCCACATTAAACTACCATCCTTACAGATCTCCCTTTTCCAGGGGCATATCTAAAGAAGTGCAGGGGCGTGCAATTGCACCTGGCAACAAGCTTCAGGGGGCAACAAGCTGATCTTGACACTTAACTAGTGGCCAAAATGGTGAAAACCTTGGTATGTATGAATAATACCATCTTGTTACTGCATGATGGGAAGGGTGACCAGATGGCCTCCAAGATGACCAGATGGTCTCCAAGTTGGGGGAATGGGCAGCCAAATGGCAGATACGTTTCAACGTAGACAAGTGTAAAGTGATGCACATTGGGGCAAAAAACCAAAAGTTCACCTATAGGCTTATGGGTTCTGAGCTGTCTGTGACAGCTCAAGAGAGAGATCTTGGGGTGCTGGTGGACAATTCAATGAAGGTATCGATCCAGTGTGCGGTAGCAATTAAGAAAGCCAATTCCATGCTCGGGGTAATTAAAAAAGGGGTTGAGAATAAAACAGCCAATATTATCATGCCATTGTACAAAGCAATGGTAAGGCCACACCTGGAATATTGTGTCCAGTTCTGGTCTCCGCATCTCAAAAAGGACATAGTGGAGTTGGAAAAGGTGCAGAAGAGAGCGACAAAAATGATTACGGGGCTGGGGCACCTCCCTTATGAAGAAAGACTTCAGCGTTTGGGGCTCTTCAGTCTAGAAAAAAGGCGCCTGAGGGGGGACATGATTGAGACATACAAAATTATGCATGGAAGGGATAGAGTTGATAGAGGGATGTTCTTTTCCCTCTCTCACAACACCAGAACCAGGGGGCATCCGCTAAAACTGAGGGTTGGGAGAGTTAAAACAGATAAAAGGAAGTACTTTTTTACCCAGCGGGTAGTTAATCTGTGGAACTCCTTGCCACAGGAGGTGGTGATGGCATCTGGTCTTGATGTCTTTAAGAGAGGATTAGACCGATTTCTGGAGGAAAGATCCATTGTGGGCTATAGGCAATGATGGATTGTGCAACCTCCTTACAAAGGTGGTGGGCTACAGGTACCGGGTGTAAGGGAGTGGCAACAGGATGCAAGCATCTTGTTGTCTCCTGCCTCCCTGGGGCACCTGGGGTGGGCCGCTGTGAGATTCAGGAAGCTGGACTAGATGGGCCCTTGGCCTGATCCAGCATGGCTCTTCTTATGTTCTTATGGCCCTGAAAAGGTAAGTAAAACTACTTACCTCCCCATAAACTGCCTGGCCTCCAATGGGTTTCCTCAGACTTATGCTAGTTATTTTGCTGGTGTACGTCTGAGGACACTCGAGACATTTCAGGATAGGGAAAGGCTCTTGGCATGTGCCAATGTTGCCAAGATCTTCCATCTCCTGTTTTTGAACTATCCCCTGCCTGGACAACTCCTCATCCCAAACTGCCCTGCCACCGCCTTACCTGCTTCAGTGGGCCATCTGGGAGCCATTGTCAGACACACAGGGCCTGCGGCCATTTGGGCCAACTCTCCCAAAGCACACAATGGCAGTGTGGCTTTTGCATCAGCATCCCAGCCACTTTACAGTGGTTGATCGTGAGATCTGCCACCCTAAGACCTCCATAATATACATCAATCAATAATCAATCAACAGTATTTATATACAGCTTTTCAACATGAAGTTCACAAATCATATTGTTTACGGTTTACAGTCAAATAATAATAATAATAATAATAATAATAATAATAATAATAACAGTTAAATAGCTCCCTGTCCCAAAAGGGCTCACAATCTAAAAAAAAATGCAGACCACCACCAGCAACAGCCACTAGACAAGACACTGCACAGGGGTGAATATGGACAGTTACACTCCCCCTGCTAAATATAAGAGGAACACCACTTGAAAAAGTGCCTCTTGCCCAGTTAGCAGGGGTAAAATACTGGGCCTTCACTCGTGCTGAGTTTCCCTGTGAATTGTATTACAACTGCATGAAATAAGAATAGGCTATTATCACAAGTCACATTGGTCTGATTTCTAATGACATTCTGGGGGTGAGTTTGATTTTAAGAGCTAGTCAAAGCTGACTAAGCACCGATCAGTTTGTGTTCACGTTGCGTATCCTTTGTTATTCTGCTAGCACACTTGCCACACTGCCTATCTTTCCTTCTAGTTCAAAGCTATTAAATATGGCCGTCTCTCATTTCTACTGACAGAAAAATTGTGGCCTCTATACATTACAGTAGAAAATGGCAGCCATAATGGCAATAAGTCACACCACCACCACCACCACCACCACCACCACCACTGGCAAGCTCTTTTGAGGCTTGGGGAGGGCAGAATTGGGTGGGGTCAGGGGCAGACTGGGCCCAGGAGAGGAATGGGACCAGCAATGACCTTGTTGTGGTCGTCTCCATGGGGGCGTCGGCAGTGGGGAAGGACATTACAGGGCGATGGTGGGCGTACCGTCGCTGACGCTCCTGGTGGTCGCCGTGATTGAACAGATGGACTGGAGACGCGGTCATCTTAGGTAAGGCTTTTATTCTAGTCAAAAACTTTACATTCATTGGTGCTGCATTTAAAGGGGCCCCGTTGCTTCACGGGCTCCCTTGGGGTCTCTCTCTCTCACGGCCTCTCAGTCAGCTAGGTGGACCTGCAGCGAGGAGCACTCGGGGGGGTCTCGTCCTGGTTCGGTCCCGTGAAGGGCACGTCGTCCGATCCCTCTGGCAGGCCAATGTTCACCGGGGCAACCGCCTGAGCTCCCCCAAGCTCTCCTGTTGGGCCTGGATGGACCACTAGGTACAGTGGGGGAGGGCGAAGCAACCCACGCCCTATGGGAGAAATCCCGGGTTGACGGGTCCTTAATGCCTCCAGCAAGGGGTCCTGTTCCTGGCTAGTAAGGCCTTCTGATCGGCCTCCAGGGGTTCCTCCAAAGAAGGTATGAAGGGGAGGAGGATGGCCAGTCCCCGCGGCCTCCTTAGCTACTGAACCTCCACCCATTGTCAGAGAGCGACCGCTTTCCTTGCCTTCCAAGCCTCTTATGAGGCCTAGAGCCCTGGAAGGAGGCCCTGCCCCTTCCTGTGGGCGTGTCCAGGAGCTGTCTCTTAAGCCAGCCTCTAAGCCCGGTGTGAGCTTGGAGGAAAGAAAAAAACAGGAGATGGCATCTTGGAAAATTTTTGAAGCTTCCGGACGGTCCAATATGGCCACCGGAAGTCAAGAGAAATCGGAGGAAAAGTGCGCGCGGCGCATGTGATAGCCATTTTAATCTTTTAATCATTTTAATCATTTTAATCATTTTTTCTTTCCTCTGAGTTTTAATCATGCCTTCGTGTTCTGCATATGGGTGCACAAATCGCTGGACGAAAAATGGGATCACTTTCCACAGGTCCGTAAAATCATTGTGATTCGTTGCTACAGAAAAAAATATTACTTCACAAATAATAATAATATTGTGAGGTAGATATGAAGGAAAAAAATAAAAATAAAATATTATTACTTCATAAAGTATGCAGCCCCTCACAAACTGAAGTAGATATGAGGAAAAAAAATAAAAATATGAGGGGGGAAAAGGAACTTAATCCACACACAACCTTCAGCTGTTATTTTTCGGATACAAAACGTTTAGTTTGGTTTGAATTTTACACCAAATGTTACGTGCATTGTAGTCAATAAGACTACGGTATATAATATGTAGGTATATTATTCCGATGCACATCCGAATACTCACTGTCCACAACCTTCTAAGCAGCGCATTTCCCTAGTCTCCACGGCAACCTGCTCCGGAAATAGCTACGACAGCCTTCCTCGAGAGCCTTGGAGGAAAGAGCTCTTTGTTATTTTGGTAAGTTTTTACTTCTGGAGTAAATAAATAAGTCCTAAACATCATGCGAAATCCCATTGAAAATCATTGGAATGAGCAATGTTTTGCACATTGCAAGATGGCGGCTAATCCCGCCCACCGGCTTCAGAAATCAGATAACAGAAGTCTATGGGATGGCCTCCCCTTGGGTGTGAGGCCTTGGGCCTGAGAGAGGCTGGGCCCGCCCAACTGCAGTTCACCCAGGCCTCTCTGGCCCCTCCCTTTAGGCTTCGGGCCTACCAGGCCTTTGGATAGGCCTCTTGGGCTTCTCTGGTTTGCTCCCCACCTTTCCAGGGTGGAGGGGTGCCTGTCAGCCACTGCCCTGGTGTCGGGTGGGCTGCTCAGCCCTGCCACCCCCCCCGGGCGGGAGCGGGGGCAGTCCAGGGGGTCCCGAAGGCCCCTTGATCTCCCTGCTGCTCTTCCATGGGCGGGGTGCGGGAGATTGTCTGTCTTCCCTCGTCCCCCTGCATCCCTGTGGCTGCTGAGGACCCCCCAGGGCCCCGATCCTGGTTGTCTTCGCCCCCTTGGGACCTCAGGTAAGTGCCTGCGGCCGGCGGGGGGGGCCCAGGACGCCCTGCAGGGGTGACAGACCTCCACTGTCGTATCCTATCCTCAGTGTCAGGCCACGCAGATATGAGGTGACACAGACTTGAAGAAGCCCATTGCTGGGCCAGTGCCCTTCTCCTGAGGAGCCTCCATGAGGCTGCCATGGCTCCCGTTAAATGCAGCAGTAGTCGTTTTGGCACTGCTGTTCCTATAGGGGCCGGCCAGCTTAGTTTTGGGCTGCCCAGCTGTAGTGGAAATGCTGCATTGGTTAGGCTGAAATTGAGGTACTCAAATTTATTTTGTAATAAATTTGATGTGTGCTATATAGTTTGTTTCGACATGGCCCAGCCCCCCTGGAAGCTTGTGCCTCAAGGATTTGCTCCCCCCCCCCGCTCCCACTTTCCTCAAGCCTGGCAACCAGTACCTACCAACTCTATATAGGAAACTGTGGCACTGATCTATGGGAAGTGAAAGTAGGATCTACATTTCATTGATTAGATCTGGATTAAGTGACCCATAACTTGGATCAGAGAAATGAGATTTACCAAATGCAATTGCTGTTGGTCAGCCTCACAGTTTACTGGGAAAGTAGTTAAGTTGAGAGATACTTCCATTAACATTGTCTTGTCTTGACTGTAAAGGTTATGGCAGGTTGAAAGATTTTTTTTAAAAAAAGATTGCATTCCTATCAGGACGTTATTCCAGCATTGAAAAGGTGCAGCACGCAAAGAAAGCAGAAGAACGCAAAGAAAGCAGAAGATTATTCAGTTGGCAGGTGCTGATCTGGGATGCAATTCATCACAGAAAACTTTCAGGCTGGGGCCTGAGGAAACCAAGAGATGGGTGAATTGAGTTGACACAGCCTCTCATTGTAAAGAATGGTTGGTATGCACATGCCCAATACAAGGATGGCTGGAAAAGTGGTAGGAAGGGAAAAAGAGCTCTGGTGAGGTTTATGATGCAGACATACCAGTGAGGAGAACTTTGTCAAGTTCTTTTAAAGCTAAACAGCTGAAACAAATGATTAATTTTGCAGCTTCTGAGGGATACAAAGTCATTTAATTCTGCAAAATAAAAATATACCTTGTATATAGTGTGGAGGGAGGGGGAAGAGAGAGAGAGAGAGAGAGAGAGAGAGAGAGAGAGAGAGAGAGAGA
>JAJKFI010039609.1:0-12480 GCA_029204185.1 Lerista edwardsae | reverse complement strand
GGGAGAAACCATATAACTGTTTGGAGTGTGGAAAGAGCTTCAGTCAGAGCTCCAGCCTGTCACGGCATCTAAGAACACACACAGGGGAGAAGCCATAGAAATGCTTCGAGTGCGGAAAGAGCTTCAGTCTGAGCTCCAGCCTGTCACTGCATGTAAGAATACACACAGGGGAGAAACCGTATAAATGCTTGGAGTGTGGAAAGAACTTCAGTCAGAGATCGCATCGTTAGATATTATCACATCTAAGAACCCATTAGGGGAGAAACCATAAGAATATAATGATTTTCCGGTTGGTGAAACAGGTGTAGGCAAGTGTAAGGTGATGCACATTGGGGCCAAAAATCAAAACTACATACTGTATATAGGCTGATGGTTTCTGAGTTGTCTGTGACAGATGAGAAGAGAGATCGTGGGGTGCTGGTGGAGAACCCGATGCTTGGGGTAATTAAATAAGGGGTTGACAATAAATCAGCCAATATTATCATGTTTTTTTTTTCAAAATGATTTTATTTTCTACTATACAGTAATGGGAAAAGGAAAATATTAATACGAAGGGGGAGGGGATAGTAACACAGGTATACACATAAGGTCATGGAGAGATTACATGCATATATTGAAATCTACTTTACCTACAATACATTTCTTCAACAATTATTAATAATATAATACTGTTAAGCCAAGCCTCATGTATCGTTAAACAAATGTATCCATCAAAATTAATTTATTAATCTATATTAGTAGTCTTAATAATCCATTGTCTGTCGGTGTAATTCAATCTTTAAAATTATTTGGAGCCAAAAAGTTTCAGCAAAAAATATTATTATTGACGTCAATTCTTATCTTACGCTATTCCTGATTCTCATTGGCCCCCTTTTTTTTTTCTCCCTTGTTTTGACTAAATGTTATCATAGTACATTCTTTCTCACTGAGCAGGCAAAGCATAGCAAATATTACCACTAGAGAAAAGAAAAAAAACAAGACAAGAAGGAAAGGATTGCATTTGCTATTATAATAAGTGATATAAAATGCAGCAGAGGAGAAAACTACTATCTATCTTTTACTTTCAAACCTAATACATGCTATTAGTGTAACACCCCTGTTCTAAACTTCAACATTCCAAAGAAAAAAAGAAAAGAAAAAAGATAGGTAAAAATGC
Source organism: Lerista edwardsae (assembly GCA_029204185.1). Taxonomy (NCBI): domain Eukaryota; kingdom Metazoa; phylum Chordata; class Lepidosauria; order Squamata; family Scincidae; genus Lerista; species Lerista edwardsae. The sequence continues at coordinate 11,324 of JAJKFI010039609.1, read as the reverse complement.
AGAATCTTCTCCTTGGGTTATCAGTCACTAGTCAATCACTAGTATCAATCACTTGGTTATAATATCTTATCATTTAAATTGAAGGGCAGTCTTTAAATATCGCTTTGTTATAAATCTTAACTTTATATCTAGAATAAAGACACCCCTCCCTTCATTAAATCGATCCAAATATCACATTTATATAATCTTAAATTCATACATTCCATCAGCCTATGCCTTATAAGTATGTCTGGGCATTCAAATTAATCCAAGGTTGTAGGGGGTCCTAACATATCGCTTAGTTAACTTTATCTATCTGTAATTAGAACATCCCCCCTCACTCAAATAATCTAAATAGCCCCTTTAAACATTCTTCGATTCAAACATTCAAACTGCATAATTAATCTTGTCCCAGTTGAAGTTCTAACATTCTCTTTCCATAGGGTGCACACATTTCTAACCAAGCATTAAACTAACTTTAAAACTCAAAACTGAAAAGAATTAAAACTTTATGCTAAAGATTAATCTATTTGATATTTCATCTCTTCCACCAACTGATCCTCATTTTAAACATCTGATCTTACTTTCTTATAGTATCTTAAGTATCAAATAATTCTAATTTCTTACTATTAATTCTGTTACCCCTATTCTAAAAACCGTCCATTATATTTTATCAGTATATGTTTTACCCCTATAATTCAGATTCCTCACCTTCACATTAAACATTTTTCTTAAAAATCCACATACATTTCAGTAATTTAAAATAGTCCAATTTAAAGTTTTAAGTTTTCTTTTCCTTCTGGTCTTCTAATTCTTTCATCATAAATCTTAAGTTCATTGTGAAGAGAGGGTTATTTTCTCACAGCCATAATCTTCCCTCTCAAAATTCAATACAATTTTTTTGGCAGTGAAGTCCGATACTATATTCTTCAAGCTGCATTCCACAGACTCCACTTTAAGGGGGGGGGGTAAAAATAAAATAAAATAGTTTCCTCTTCTTTTTTTCATCACAGATAATTACTGGTTAGTCCAAAGAGATTGTAAATTCTAAATCCAAATAAATTTCAGTGATATAAAATAGTCCAATTTAAACCTTTTAAGTTTTCTTTTCCTTCTGATCTTCTAATGGTTTCATCATAATCTTAAGTTCATTGTGAAGAGGGAGTTATCTTCTTAAAAAATTCTCATAGCCATAAACTTCCATCTGAAAATTCAATACAAATACTTTGGCAATGAGTTCCAATGCTTTGTTCTTCAAGCTGCATTCCACAGACTCCATTTTAAAGGGGGTAAAAAATATATAACATACTTTCCTTTTCTTTTTTTAAGTCACAAATAGATGAAAGTCGGTTGGTTTTGTATTAATTTAAATTTATCTTGTCAAATACTTTTGCACTTTCTTTTTGCACTCCAGCTGGGGTCTTTGATGTTTTTCAGGCTTTTTCCTCCTTCACCCCTCTGAGATTCTGGCGGCCATCTCTCTCGCCAAAAGCAATTAAAATGACTCCAATCTCTCAGTCTATTATTTATTTGTCCAAATTATCATCCATTCTTCTCCTCCTCCTGCTCTCTGCTTTCTCTGCGCCAAGATTTGCAACAGAGGCTTGATTACAAATCCAGATGGAAACATTCTCGACGCCGTCCGTGATCTTTTCTAACGAGGCAAACAACATTAGCCTGCAGTCCACGTTGATGGTGCAGGATCTTCTCACCCTTATGCTCCAGGCTCCCAGCGTTCCTCCTGAGATTGCCATTCCCAGGATTTAGCTGGAAAATGCCTGTGCCCTGGGTTTCCTTTCCTGAAAACCACAGGCTGAATGCCCCATCGGGCTTCAGATAAAAGGCAAGAGTATGGTCCATTCTTCCCCAGTGGAAGAAGCATGACCGTCCATGTTGGCAAGCCCCGCCTCTCTCCCCAATATTATCACGTTGTTGTTGTTGAGTCGCTAAGTCGTGTCCGACTCTTCGCGACCCCATGGACCACAGCTCGCCAGGCCTCCCTGTCCTCCACTAGCTTCCTGAGTTCACCCAATTTCATGTTCATTGCTTCGGTGACACTGTCTAACCATCTCATCCTCTGCCGCCCCCTTCTCCTTTTGCCTTCAATCTTTCCCAGCAGGAGGGTCTTTTCTAAAGAGTCCTCTCTTCTCATGAGGTGGCCAAAGTACTTGAGCTTCAGCTTCAGGATTTGTCCTTCCAGGGAGCAATCAGGCTTGACTTCCTGGAGGATTGACCGATTGGATCTCCTTGTAGTCCAGGGGACTCTCAAGAGTCTTCTCCAACACCGTAACTCAAAAGGATTTATTCATCGGCGCTCCGCCTTTAGTATGGTCCAGCTCTCACAGCCATACATTGCTACTGGGAAAACCATCGCTTTGACTGTGTGAACCTTTGTTGGCAGGGTGATGTCTCGGCTTTTGATTAAGTTGTCTAGGTTCGCCATAGCTTTCCTCCCAAGAAGTAAACTTTTAATTTCATGGCTGCAGTCACCGTCTGCAGTGATCTTGGAGCCCAGGAAAGTAAAGTCTGTCACTGCTTCCATTTCTTCCCCTTCTATTTGCCAGGAAGTGAGTGGTTGCCATGATCTTAGTTTTTTTAATGTTGAGCTTCAAGCCCATGTTTGCACTTTCCTCTTTCACCCTCATCAGAAGGTTCTTGAGGTCTTCCTCACCTTCTGCCATTAGAGTGGTATCATCTGCATATCTAAGGTTGTTGATATTTCTCCCAGCAATCTTGATTCCAGCTTGTAAATCATCCAGCCCTGCCTTCCTCATGATGTATTCTGCATATAAGTGAAATAAGCAGGGTGACAGTATACAGCCTTGGCGTACTCCTTTCCCAATTTGAAACCAGTCGGTTGTTCCATGTCCAGTTCTAACTGTTGCTTCCTGACCCGCATACAGGTTTCTCAGAAGGCAAATAAGGTGGTCTGGTACTCCCATTTCTTCAAGAACTTGCCACAGTTCGTTGTGATCTACACAATCAAAGGCTTTGGCATAGTCAATGAAGCAGAGGTATATGTTTTTCTGGAATTCTCTTGCTTTCTCCATGATCCAGCAAATGTTGGCAATTTGATCTCTAGTTCCTCTGCCTCTTCGGGAACCAGCTTGTACATCTGGTAGTTCTCGATTCACATACTGCTGAAGCCTAGCTTGTAGGATTTTGAGCATCACCTTGCTAGCATGTGAAATGAGTGCAATGGTGCGGTAGTTTGAGCAATCTTTGGCATTGCCCTTCTTTGGGATTGGAATGCAAACTGATCTTTTCCAGTCTTGTGGCCACTGTTGAGTTTTCCAAATTTGCTGGCATATGGAGTGCAGCACTTTGACAGCATCATCTTTTAAGAATTTGAGTAATTCCACTGGAATGTTGTCACCTCCACTAGCTTTGTTGTTACTGATGCTTTCTAAAGCCCACTTGACTTCACACTCCAGGATGTCAGGTTCGAGCTCAGTGACCGCACCATTGTGGTTATCAGGAACATTGAGATCGGCCTTATAGAGTTCCTCTATGTATTCTTGCCACCTCTTCTTAATCTCATCTGCTTCTGTTAGGTCCTTGCTGTTTTTGTCCTTTCTTGTGCCTACCTTAGCACGAAATTGTCCTTTGACATCTCCGATTTTCTTGAAAAGATCTCTAATCTTTCCCATTCTATTGTTTTCCTCTATTTCTTTGCATTGCTCATTTAGGAAGGCCTTCCTATCTCTCCTTGGTGTTCTCTGGAAATCTGCATTCAGTTGGGTATATCTTTCCCTTTTTCCCTTGCTTTTGGCTTCCCTTCTTTCCTCAGCTATTTGTAAAGCCTCATCAGACAGCCACTTTGCTTTCTTGCGTTTCTTTCTCTTTGGGATGGTTTTAGTTGCTGCCTCCTGTACAATGTTACAGACCTCCGTCCAAAGTTCGTCAGGCACTCTGTCTACCAAATCTAAGCCCCTAAATCTATTTGTCACCTCCACTGTATATTCGTATGGGATCTGATTTAGGTCATACGTGGAGGGCCTAGTGGTTTTCCCTACTTTTTTCAATGTAAGCCTAAATTTTGCAATAAGCAGCTCATGATCTGAGCCACAGTCAGCTCCATGTCTGCCTGTATAGAACTTCTCCATCTTTGGCTGCAAAGAATGTAATCAATCTGATTTCGGTGTAGACCATCTGGTGAAGTCCATGTGTACAGTCACCATTTGTGTTGCTGAAAACGGGTGTTTGCTATGACTAATGCGTTCTCCTGACAAAACTCTATCAGTCTTTGCCCTGCTTCATTTTGTACTCCAAGACCAAACTTGCCTGTTATTCCTATTACCTCTTGACTGCCTACTTTAGCATTCCAATCCCCTATGATGAGAAGGACATTTTTTTGGGGGGGTGTTAATTCTAGAAGCTGTTCTAGGTCTTCGTAGAAACGGTCAACTTCTTCCTCTTCAGCATCAGTGGTTGGGGCAGAGATTTGGATTACTGTGATGTTGAAAGGTTTGCCTTGGATCCGAATTGAAATCATTCTATCATATTTGAGGTTATACCCCAGTACTGCTGTTCTCACTCTCTTGTTCACTATGAAGGCTACTCCATTTCTTCTAAGGGATTCCTGCCCACAGTAGCAGATATAATGGTCCTCTGAATTAAATTCTCCCATTCCTGTCCATTTTAGTTCACTAACTCCCATGATGTCGATGTTCAGCCTTGACATCTCATGTTTGACCACATCTAGCTTACCTTGATTCATCGATCTGACGTTCCAGGTTCCTATGCATTATTGTTCTTTGCAGCATCGCACGTTCCTTTCACTTCCAGACACATCCACAGCTGAGCTTCTTTCCGGTTTTGGCCCAGCTACTTCACTCTTTCTGGAGCTACTAGTACTCGTGTTCTGCTCTTCCCCAGTAGCATAATGGACACCTTCTGACCTGAGGGTCTCATCTTCCAGTGTCATATCGTTTAGCCTTTTAGTTTTGTAATCCATGAGGTTTTCTTGGCAAGAGTACTGGAGTGGGTTGCCATTTCCTTCTCCAGTGGATCACGTCTAGTCAGAACACTCTACTATGAACTGTCCATCTTGGGTGACCCTACATGGCATAGCTCACAGCTTCACTGAGCTACTCAAGCCCTTTCGCCACGACAAGACAGTGATCCATGAAAGGGAGTATTATCATGCCACTGTACAAATAGATAGTAAGGCCACATCTAGAGTATTGCGTACAGTTCTGGTCACCACATCTCAAAAAGGACATAGTGGAGCTGGAAAAGGTGCAGAAGAGAACGACCAAAATGATTACGGGGCTGGGGCACCTCCCTTCTGCAGAAAGACTGCAGCCTTTGGGGCTGTTCAGTCTAGGAAAAAGGCGCCTGAGGGGAGACATGAATGAGACATACAAAATTATGCACGAGAGGGATAGAGTTGATAGAGGGATGTTCTTTTCCCTCTCTTACAATGCCAGAACCACGGGATGTCCACTGAAATTGAGTGTTGGGAGAGTTAAAACCGGAGAGTTAAAAAGAGAACTGGACAGATTTCTGGAGGAAAAGTCCATCGTGGGCTATATGCCATGATGGGTTGAGCAACCTCCTTCTATTAATAGTAGGGTACTTTAGAATGACAGGTGCATGGGAGTGGCAACAGGATGCAAGCATCTTGTCAACTGGGCTCCCTTAGGCACCTGGTGGCCACTGCGAAATACAGGAAGCTGGACTAGATAGGCCTTGGGCATGATCCTGCAGGGCTCTTATTATGTTCTTATGTCTCCTCCCAGACATCTGCGGAAAGCGCTTCAGTCGGAGCTTCAGCCTCTCACTGCATCAAAGAACTCACACAGGGGAGAAACCATATAACTGTTTGGAGTGTGGAAAGAGTTTCAGTCAGAGCTCCAGCCTGTCACTGCACCTAACAACATACACAGGGGAGAAACCCTAAAAATGAAAGAGCTTCAGTTAGAGATCTCATCATTAGATGTTAACCCACTCGGGAGTAATAACCCACTCGGGAGTAATAACCCACTCGGGAGTAATCATAAGAATATAAGAACATAAAACTTTTCTGGGTGGTGAAAACCAGAAAGGATTGTGAAGAGCTCGAGAAGGATCTCTCCAAGCTGCAGGAATGATCAGCCAAATGGCAGATGCGTTTTGTTGGGATATTGGAATGAGGCAGAAGAAATTTACAGATCTGTATGGTTGGTTTCTACCTAGAGACATGGAGTTAAAATGGCAACATGTAAATCTGCCCAGTGATATGAGTATGAATGGTAACAGAGATCTGCCCAGTAATAAGAGTTAGAATGGCAACATGTAGATTTGCTCAGTAACAAGAGAATCAGCCCGGAGATATGGTCATCTGATGGTAATGATTGGATGATATATAAACATGACCAGGGAGACAATGTGTGTGTTTTTCTTCAGAGAGGGATTTGAAAGAGTGTGTGCTTGAGAGAAGTCTTTTGGATGAGAGCTGATCATGGATTAATAGAAGTTATGTACAGAGTCTGCTGGAGTTGCTGAAACAGTTGTAAAGAAGATTAACTTGAGTAATACAGAAGTTCTTGTTAAAGAAGTCTCTGAGCTATTTCTTGTCTGTGAGCCTCAGTGTTGGATCTCTGAGTAAACCACTCAGGAGTAGTATTCATCTACGCACATCATCATCATCATCATTACTACTCAAAAAGTCTTAACACGTTTCAGTGTAGACAAGTGTAAAGTGATGCACATTGGGGCAAAAAGCCAAAATTTCATATATAGGCTGATGTGTTCTGAGTTGTCTGTGACAGATGAGAAGAGAGATCATGGGGTGCTGGTGGATAACTCGATGAAGGGGTCGACCCAGTGTGTGGCAGACATTAAGAAGGCCAATTCCATGCTCGGGGTAATTAAAAAGGGGTTGAGAATAAAACAGCCAATATTAACATGCCATTGTACAAATCGATAGCAAGGCCACATCTAGAGTATTGTGCGCAGTTCTGGTCACCACATCTCAAAAAGGGCATAGTGGAACTGGAAAAGGTGCAGAAGAGAGCCACAAAAATGATTACGGGGCTGGGGCACCTCCCTTATGCAGAAAGACTGCAGCGTTTGGGGCTCTTCAGTCTGGGAAAAAGGCGCCTGAGGGGAGACATGAATGAGACATACAAAAGTATGCATGGGAGGGATACAGTCTAGAGGGATGTTCTGTTCCCTCTCTCACATTGCCAGAACCAGGGGACATCCACTGAAATTGAGTGTTGGGAGAGTTAAAACAGATAAAAGGACATACTTTTTTTACCCAGTGGGTAATAAAGCTATGGAACTCCTTGCCACAGGAGGTGGTGATGGCATCTGGCCTAGATGCCTTTAAAAGGGGACTGGATGGATTTGTGGAGGAAAAGTCCATCGTGGGCTATATGCCATGATGGCTTGGGCAACCTCCTTCTATTATTGGTAAGGTACTTCAGAATGCCAGGTGCAAGGGAGTAGCAACAGGATGTAAGCATCTTGTTGTCTACTGGGCTCTCATAGGCACCTGGTGGGCCACTGAGATACAGGAAGCTGGACTAGATGGGCCTTTGGCCTGATCCAGTGGGGCTCTTCTTATGTTCTTACGTCTCCTCCCAGACATCTGCCCAGTCCCCTTTGAAAGGCTCCTAGGTGAGGGTGGTGCTTGGCTGAGCACGAAATGGATGTGTCTCGGTACCTCTCTGAGACCATGCCATGCAAATATCTCTTTTGAGTATACCCCAGGAGGGGCTCTGCTCACCCACTCCTCAGGAGAGAGAAGTGGAGGCTGGACATTATGCTGAAACCAACGAAAGTAGCTAATTCCTTGGATGTTTGGCTGTCTGTAAGGCGGGAGGTATTCATGCCGCTGGGGCCTTGGCTTTCTGGCACAGTGCACCAGGCACGGAAGAAGGTGGGGATCTCGGAGGGGCCAGGATGGTAAACAACTGTAAGCTAATAAACGTCAACAACTCTTGTCTTAGACCCCAAGACAAGATAAGTGAATTGCAGGAGGAGGATGGAAAGAAAAAGAATAATAATTATGGACTGTTATTCAAGTTGTTTACTTGCCGACGTTTCAGGCGGTTGCAAGAGCCAAGGAGGAGAGATTCGAGCTGCAGCGATAGTTTCCTCCTCTGGAATAACATCGGGCAAGTGAAAGTGCTAGAAATTTTTGGAAACCAACTGAGAGACAAGGAAAGCTTGATGAGAAGAAGAAGATTTAGTACTACTATTACTCAAGAATTTACGACCTGCTATTTAAGCATCTAGGAGAGACTGAAATTTGAGATACAGCTAACAATAGCACCCTCCGGTACAAGCAGACAAACGTTGAAAGAAATACTGCTGAATTAGATGGCAATGCAAAATTAACTTTTGGAAACAGACATACAACATATATGGTGTTTTTTGTTTGTTTGTTTGTTTGTTTTTTGCTATTCTAAAGGATTGACTTTACTGAAGAAGAATTTGGACTTAATCATGGAATTAGAATTTGGACTATCACTATTCAAGAATGTGGGGAAGACATCTGCTTGGACTCTGGCTGGGACCCTGCAATATCGGACTGCTTTCAAGCCTCCCGGTGGCAGAGGCTGGCTTGGAAGTAGCGGTTCTTGGTGGGAGCAAGGACCATAAATTATAGTGCTTTGTTTCTTTGACCAGAGGAAAAGATTTGGAAAAAGAAAGATGGAAATACCTTGTAAGAAGTATTGGATTGTGATATTACTATAAATTGTTAATTTATGGGGATTGATTGAGTAGATGTTGAGATATTTTGTGCATTTGTATCTGAAATTAATGTTAACAGAAAGGATTTTTAAAATGGCGCTGTCTCCCTTCTGTACTTGTGGCGTAGTTAAATTGGGAAATTCCCAGAAGGCTATGCGAGAAGGAGAAAGATTAGAGAGAGGTATAGTGTGTTTTTTTCTGCATCTGTGACGCAGATAAATTTGAAAGCTGTGTTATGATCGGAAAGGGAAGAGAGGGAGCTTAAAAAGTTTATATGATTATAATAAAAGATATAAGAATTCTTTTTTTTAAGAATAATATTGGTCTTAAAATGTGGAGAAAATTTTGATCAGATTTTTTCTTCTTCTTTTCATAAATACTCGTGTTGGTTGATTAAAATTAGGTAGTTTTGAGTACTTTATTTACTAGATAAATGGCTTAGTAAGTGGTTAGCTTAATCCCGAGAATATTTTTGATTTTTACATTTATTGCTTTATGATTGTCTATGAATTTTCCTCCTTTTGCATTTAATGTTGTCTTGTGTATTTATTTAGTGGAGAAGCTATATGGGTTTAATAAATAGATCAATATAGTAGATAAGAGAGTAAGTACACAGGACAATGATATATAATCATAGTTTGTAGCTGCTTTTAATATGTAATATTGATTTATATGTTCTGCTAGTGATTTTAGATGCGTATAATATGTAGTCCTGACCAATAGTTTATGCTTGGAACCTCCAATCCCTAACTGTGTATTCCTAGTCCTCCCTTTACCTTATGTAACTCCTTTTCCTATACCCATAACTTAAAGATATTAATAATAAAATATTAATTCTGGAGATGATGCTCATCCCCCCCCCCCAAAAAAAAGAAAGGCTCCGAGGCCTGAGACCATCACCACCTCCTATGGCAAGGAGTCTCACTGATTAACAGCCTGCTGGGTAAAAAAAGTATTTCCTTTTATCTGTTCTCACTTTCCAAACACTCAATTTCAGTGGATGTCCCCTAGTTCTCCTGTTGTGAGAGAGGGAAAAGAACATTCCTCTATCCAGTCTATCCATCCCATGCATAATTTTTTACTCCTCAGTCAAGTCCCCCCCAGGCTCTTCTACCATATATAACAACCATAGAAATGCTTGGAGTGTCGAAGAAGCTTCAGGGTGAGCTCACAGCTGAGTGTGCATCAAAGAAGCCAAAAGAAGAAGGAGAAGAACCGAAGGCCCTAAGAGAGCATGGATGAAACCGTTGTGCATGAATTCTAGTCCTCAATGAATTAAGAGCAAGAACATGTTGTCAATATTGAGTAGCGTTCAGGAGTGTCCAGGTTAGACGTAAGAGGTAGAAGTTAAATGTGGTTCATTTTCTGCTGTATTGTTCAATGTATAATAATGAAAGGAAACTTAAATTTTATCTTTTGGATATTTTCCTCTCAGAATCCAGATTGCCACAGTTCTTGGTTCTGGCTGAAGAGGCCTTGAGTTTGCAGGCAGAAGGTCCCCAAATTCTCTGGGGCCTTCTCTGGCACCTCCAGGCAGGGCTGAGAAAATTCCCCGCCTGAAGCCCCAGAGAGTTGCGGCCGGCCAGCCTTGACACTACTGAGCTTGATGCCTGTCTGACCCAGCAGAAGGCAGCTTCCCTTGAAAGGATTTGAGTCATTTTTCTGACGTGCTGACATAGGGATGCTTAGAACTGCTCAATGTATAGCCTGCTGAGTTAAACTGTGTTTAGCAAATGCATCGTTACTGAAATAAAACTCATGATCGCCGGTTCTCAGGCCAGAGGAGGTACAACCATGTCCAAGCTTTGGCTGGCTGAACTCTTCCCAGCAGTGCAAGGCCAGGATCTTCAAAGGCAGAGGGAGCCCAGGGGGAAACGTGAGCTCAAAGCCTCCCGGCCCCAGCCCAGCCGAGGTGATCTTTCTGGAAGTCGCCAGATGCCCTCTGTCCTTCCGCAGGGCCGCAAGGGGCTCGTGGCTGTAGCTGTTGGCCAGCTGCTTCTGCACCTTCTGCTCCCTGGCTGGCAAGGAAAGAGGGGCAGGGCGGAGGAGGAAGTGTGGAGGAGAGGGGCGATCATGGGAGGCCCCCCTCTTCTGCTCTGCCCCCTCCTTTTCCATTCCAGGGACTGGGGGGACGAGCCACAGAGGCCAGTGGACAGTCAGACGGGAGCCCCCCTCCAGTCCTCTGCCTGAGGCCACTGCCTCACCTGGCCTCCTGGCTTCCCAGGAACTGTCCCTTGCAGCCCCTGGATTGGCTGGTGGCAGATACAGACCCTCCCACTGCAGGCGCCCTGTGGGGCTGAGGGGATCTTGGCAGGGGCCTCCTCTTCCGCTCCCAACACCTCCCTGACTCTGGCCTCCCCGTGGGGGAGCCCTGCTTCTTCCAAGACTTGGCTGAGCTCTCCCCCCTTGGCCACAGGGGTGATCAGGGCTGTATCATCCACTAGGCGGAGTAGGCTGAAGCCCAGGGCCCCTCAGGAACTAGGCCTATCAAATGGGCCTGTCTGGGTCTCCAGGGGCCTTCAGATGCACCCCCAGGGGACTCCCCATCTGGCCCCCCAACCCTCCAGCTGGCGAGGGACTTGCAGGGTGGGACTGGCAGAGCCCTCCAGGGACCGCCTGGGGCAAGCCCCACCTCCAGGGACTGAGCTGGGCCGCAC
>JAJKFI010039608.1:0-12485 GCA_029204185.1 Lerista edwardsae | reverse complement strand
GGGAGAAACCATATAACTGTTTGGAGTGTGGAAAGAGCTTCAGTCAGAGCTCCAGCCTGTCACGGCATCTAAGAACACACACAGGGGAGAAGCCATAGAAATGCTTCGAGTGTGGAAAGAGCTTCAGTCAGAGCTCCAGCCTGTCACGGCATCTAAGAATACACACAGGGGAGAAACCGTATAAATGCTTGGAGTGTGGAAAGAACTTCAGTCAGAGATCGCATCGTTAGATATTATCACATCTAAGAACCCATTAGGGGAGAAACCATAAGAATATAATGATTTTCCGGTTGGTGAAACAGGTGTAGGCAAGTGTAAGGTGATGCACATTGGGGCCAAAAATCAAAACTACATACTGTATATAGGCTGATGGTTTCTGAGTTGTCTGTGACAGATGAGAAGAGAGATCGTGGGGTGCTGGTGGAGAACCCGATGCTTGGGGTAATTAAATAAGGGGTTGACAATAAATCAGCCAATATTATCATGTTTGTTTTTTTTCAAAATGATTTTATTTTCTACTATACAGTAATGGGAAAAGGAAAATATTAATACGAAGGGGGAGGGGATAGTAACACAGGTATACACATAAGGTCATGGAGAGATTACATGCATATATTGAAATCTACTTTACCTACAATACATTTCTTCAACAATTATTAATAATATAATACTGTTAAGCCAAGCCTCATGTATCGTTAAACAAATGTATCCATCAAAATTAATTTATTAATCTATATTAGTAGTCTTAATAATCCATTGTCTGTCGGTGTAATTCAATCTTTAAAATTATTTGGAGCCAAAAAGTTTCAGCAAAAAATATTATTATTGACGTCAATTCTTATCTTACGCTATTCCTGATTCTCATTGGCCCCCTTTTTTTTTTCTCCCTTGTTTTGACTAAATGTTATCATAGTACATTCTTTCTCACTGAGCAGGCAAAGCATAGCAAATATTACCACTAGAGAAAAGAAAAAAAACAAGACAAGAAGGAAAGGATTGCATTTGCTATTATAATAAGTGATATAAAATGCAGCAGAGGAGAAAACTACTATCTATCTTTTACTTTCAAACCTAATACATGCTATTAGTGTAACACCCCTGTTCTAAACTTCAACATTCCAAAGAAAAAAAGAAAAGAAAAAAGATAGGTAAAAATGCAGAATCTTCTCCTTGGGTTATCAGTCACTAGTCAATCACTAGTATCAATCACTTGGTTATAATATCTTATCATTTAAATTGAAGGGCAGTCTTTAAATATCGCTTTGTTATAAATCTTAACTTTATATCTAGAATAAAGACACCCCTCCCTTCATTAAATCGATCCAAATATCACATTTATATAATCTTAAATTCATACATTCCATCAGCCTATGCCTTATAAGTATGTCTGGGCATTCAAATTAATCCAAGGTTGTAGGGGGTCCTAACATATCGCTTAGTTAACTTTATCTATCTGTAATTAGAACATCCCCCCTCACTCAAATAATCTAAATAGCCCCTTTAAACATTCTTCGATTCAAACATTCAAACTGCATAATTAATCTTGTCCCAGTTGAAGTTCTAACATTCTCTTTCCATAGGGTGCACACATTTCTAACCAAGCATTAAACTAACTTTAAAACTCAAAACTGAAAAGAATTAAAACTTTATGCTAAAGATTAATCTATTTGATATTTCATCTCTTCCACCAACTGATCCTCATTTTAAACATCTGATCTTACTTTCTTATAGTATCTTAAGTATCAAATAATTCTAATTTCTTACTATTAATTCTGTTACCCCTATTCTAAAAACCGTCCATTATATTTTATCAGTATATGTTTTACCCCTATAATTCAGATTCCTCACCTTCACATTAAACATTTTTCTTAAAAATCCACATACATTTCAGTAATTTAAAATAGTCCAATTTAAAGTTTTAAGTTTTCTTTTCCTTCTGGTCTTCTAATTCTTTCATCATAAATCTTAAGTTCATTGTGAAGAGAGGGTTATTTTCTCACAGCCATAATCTTCCCTCTCAAAATTCAATACAATTTTTTTGGCAGTGAAGTCCGATACTATATTCTTCAAGCTGCATTCCACAGACTCCACTTTAAGGGGGGGGGGTAAAAATAAAATAAAATAGTTTCCTCTTCTTTTTTTCATCACAGATAATTACTGGTTAGTCCAAAGAGATTGTAAATTCTAAATCCAAATAAATTTCAGTGATATAAAATAGTCCAATTTAAACCTTTTAAGTTTTCTTTTCCTTCTGATCTTCTAATTGTTTCATCATAATCTTAAGTTCATTGTGAAGAGGGAGTTATCTTCTTAAAAAATTCTCATAGCCATAAACTTCCATCTGAAAATTCAATACAAATACTTTGGCAATGAGTTCCAATGCTTTGTTCTTCAAGCTGCATTCCACAGACTCCATTTTAAAGGGGGTAAAAAATATATAACATACTTTCCTTTTCTTTTTTTAAGTCACAAATAGATGAAAGTCGGTTGGTTTTGTATTAATTTAAATTTATCTTGTCAAATACTTTTGCACTTTCTTTTTGCACTCCAGCTGGGGTCTTTGATGTTTTTCAGGCTTTTTCCTCCTTCACCCCTCTGAGATTCTGGCGGCCATCTCTCTCGCCAAAAGCAATTAAAATGACTCCAATCTCTCAGTCTATTATTTATTTGTCCAAATTATCATCCATTCTTCTCCTCCTCCTGCTCTCTGCTTTCTCTGCGCCAAGATTTGCAACAGAGGCTTGATTACAAATCCAGATGGAAACATTCTCGACGCCGTCCGTGATCTTTTCTAACGAGGCAAACAACATTAGCCTGCAGTCCACGTTGATGGTGCAGGATCTTCTCACCCTTATGCTCCAGGCTCCCAGCGTTCCTCTTGAGATTGCCATTCCCAGGATTTAGCTGGAAAATGCCTGTGCCCTGGGTTTCCTTTCCTGAAAACCACAGGCTGAATGCCCCATCGGGCTTCAGATAAAAGGCAAGAGTATGGTCCATTCTTCCCCAGTGGAAGAAGCATGACCGTCCATGTTGGCAAGCCCCGCCTCTCTCCCCAATATTATCACGTTGTTGTTGTTGAGTCGCTAAGTCGTGTCCGACTCTTCGCGACCCCATGGACCACAGCTCGCCAGGCCTCCCTGTCCTCCACTAGCTTCCTGAGTTCACCCAATTTCATGTTCATTGCTTCGGTGACACTGTCTAACCATCTCATCCTCTGCCGCCCCCTTCTCCTTTTGCCTTCAATCTTTCCCAGCAGGAGGGTCTTTTCTAAAGAGTCCTCTCTTCTCATGAGGTGGCCAAAGTACTTGAGCTTCAGCTTCAGGATTTGTCCTTCCAGGGAGCAATCAGGCTTGACTTCCTGGAGGATTGACCGATTGGATCTCCTTGTAGTCCAGGGGACTCTCAAGAGTCTTCTCCAACACCGTAACTCAAAAGGATTTATTCATCGGCGCTCCGCCTTTAGTATGGTCCAGCTCTCACAGCCATACATTGCTACTGGGAAAACCATCGCTTTGACTGTGTGAACCTTTGTTGGCAGGGTGATGTCTCGGCTTTTGATTAAGTTGTCTAGGTTCGCCATAGCTTTCCTCCCAAGAAGTAAACTTTTAATTTCATGGCTGCAGTCACCGTCTGCAGTGATCTTGGAGCCCAGGAAAGTAAAGTCTGTCACTGCTTCCATTTCTTCCCCTTCTATTTGCCAGGAAGTGAGTGGTTGCCATGATCTTAGTTTTTTTAATGTTGAGCTTCAAGCCCATGTTTGCACTTTCCTCTTTCACCCTCATCAGAAGGTTCTTGAGGTCTTCCTCACCTTCTGCCATTAGAGTGGTATCATCTGCATATCTAAGGTTGTTGATATTTCTCCCAGCAATCTTGATTCCAGCTTGTAAATCATCCAGCCCTGCCTTCCTCATGATGTATTCTGCATATAAGTGAAATAAGCAGGGTGACAGTATACAGCCTTGGCGTACTCCTTTCCCAATTTGAAACCAGTCGGTTGTTCCATGTCCAGTTCTAACTGTTGCTTCCTGACCCGCATACAGGTTTCTCAGAAGGCAAATAAGGTGGTCTGGTACTCCCATTTCTTCAAGAACTTGCCACAGTTCGTTGTGATCTACACAATCAAAGGCTTTGGCATAGTCAATGAAGCAGAGGTATATGTTTTTCTGGAATTCTCTTGCTTTCTCCATGATCCAGCAAATGTTGGCAATTTGATCTCTAGTTCCTCTGCCTCTTCGGGAACCAGCTTGTACATCTGGTAGTTCTCGATTCACATACTGCTGAAGCCTAGCTTGTAGGATTTTGAGCATCACCTTGCTAGCATGTGAAATGAGTGCAATGGTGCGGTAGTTTGAACAATCTTTGGCATTGCCCTTCTTTGGGATTGGAATGCAAACTGATCTTTTCCAGTCTTGTGGCCACTGTTGAGTTTTCCAAATTTGCTGGCATATGGAGTGCAGCACTTTGACAGCATCATCTTTTAAGAATTTGAGTAATTCCACTGGAATGTTGTCACCTCCACTAGCTTTGTTGTTACTGATGCTTTCTAAAGCCCACTTGACTTCACACTCCAGGATGTCAGGTTCGAGCTCAGTGACCGCACCATTGTGGTTATCAGGAACATTGAGATCGGCCTTATAGAGTTCCTCTATGTATTCTTGCCACCTCTTCTTAATCTCATCTGCTTCTGTTAGGTCCTTGCTGTTTTTGTCCTTTCTTGTGCCTACCTTAGCACGAAATTGTCCTTTGACATCTCCGATTTTCTTGAAAAGATCTCTAATCTTTCCCATTCTATTGTTTTCCTCTATTTCTTTGCATTGCTCATTTAGGAAGGCCTTCCTATCTCTCCTTGGTGTTCTCTGGAAATCTGCATTCAGTTGGGTATATCTTTCCCTTTTTCCCTTGCTTTTGGCTTCCCTTCTTTCCTCAGCTATTTGTAAAGCCTCGTCAGACAGCCACTTTGCTTTCTTGCGTTTCTTTCTCTTTGGGATGGTTTTAGTTGCTGCCTCCTGTACAATGTTACAGACCTCCGTCCAAAGTTCGTCAGGCACTCTGTCTACCAAATCTAAGCCCCTAAATCTATTTGTCACCTCCACTGTATATTCGTATGGGATCTGATTTAGGTCATACGTGGAGGGCCTAGTGGTTTTCCCTACTTTTTTCAATGTAAGCCTAAATTTTGCAATAAGCAGCTCATGATCTGAGCCACAGTCAGCTCCATGTCTGCCTGTATAGAACTTCTCCATCTTTGGCTGCAAAGAATGTAATCAATCTGATTTCGGTGTAGACCATCTGGTGAAGTCCATGTGTACAGTCACCATTTGTGTTGCTGAAAACGGGTGTTTGCTATGACTAATGTGTTCTCCTGACAAAACTCTATCAGTCTTTGCCCTGCTTCATTTTGTACTCCAAGACCAAACTTGCCTGTTATTCCTATTACCTCTTGACTGCCTACTTTAGCATTCCAATCCCCTATGATGAGAAGGACATTTTTTTGGGGGGGTGTTAATTCTAGAAGCTGTTCTAGGTCTTCGTAGAAACGGTCAACTTCTTCCTCTTCAGCATCAGTGGTTGGGGCAGAGATTTGGATTACTGTGATGTTGAAAGGTTTGCCTTGGATCCGAATTGAAATCATTCTATCATATTTGAGGTTATACCCCAGTACTGCTGTTCTCACTCTCTTGTTCACTATGAAGGCTACTCCATTTCTTCTAAGGGATTCCTGCCCACAGTAGCAGATATAATGGTCCTCTGAATTAAATTCTCCCATTCCTGTCCATTTTAGTTCACTAACTCCCATGATGTCGATGTTCAGCCTTGACATCTCACGTTTGACCACATCTAGCTTACCTTGATTCATCGATCTGACGTTCCAGGTTCCTATGCATTATTGTTCTTTGCAGCATCGCACGTTCCTTTCACTTCCAGACACATCCACAGCTGAGCTTCTTTCCGGTTTTGGCCCAGCTACTTCACTCTTTCTGGAGCTACTAGTACTCGTGTTCTGCTCTTCCCCAGTAGCATAATGGACACCTTCTGACCTGAGGGTCTCATCTTCCAGTGTCATATCGTTTAGCCTTTTAGTTTTGTAATCCATGAGGTTTTCTTGGCAAGAGTACTGGAGTGGGTTGCCATTTCCTTCTCCAGTGGATCACGTCTAGTCAGAACACTCTACTATGAACTGTCCATCTTGGGTGACCCTACATGGCATAGCTCACAGCTTCACTGAGCTACTCAAGCCCTTTCGCCACGACAAGACAGTGATCCATGAAAGGGAGTATTATCATGCCACTGTACAAATAGATAGTAAGGCCACATCTAGAGTATTGCGTACAGTTCTGGTCACCACATCTCAAAAAGGACATAGTGGAGCTGGAAAAGGTGCAGAAGAGAACGACCAAAATGATTACGGGGCTGGGGCACCTCCCTTCTGCAGAAAGACTGCAGCCTTTGGGGCTGTTCAGTCTAGGAAAAAGGCGCCTGAGGGGAGACATGAATGAGACATACAAAATTATGCACGAGAGGGATAGAGTTGATAGAGGGATGTTCTTTTCCCTCTCTTACAATGCCAGAACCACGGGATGTCCACTGAAATTGAGTGTTGGGAGAGTTAAAACCGGAGAGTTAAAAAGAGAACTGGACAGATTTCTGGAGGAAAAGTCCATCGTGGGCTATATGCCATGATGGGTTGAGCAACCTCCTTCTATTAATAGTAGGGTACTTTAGAATGACAGGTGCATGGGAGTGGCAACAGGATGCAAGCATCTTGTCAACTGGGCTCCCTTAGGCACCTGGTGGCCACTGCGAAATACAGGAAGCTGGACTAGATAGGCCTTGGGCATGATCCTGCAGGGCTCTTATTATGTTCTTATGTCTCCTCCCAGACATCTGCGGAAAGCGCTTCAGTCGGAGCTTCAGCCTCTCACTGCATCAAAGAACTCACACAGGGGAGAAACCATATAACTGTTTGGAGTGTGGAAAGAGTTTCAGTCAGAGCTCCAGCCTGTCACTGCACCTAACAACATACACAGGGGAGAAACCCTAAAAATGAAAGAGCTTCAGTTAGAGATCTCATCATTAGATGTTAACCCACTCGGGAGTAATAACCCACTCGGGAGTAATAACCCACTCGGGAGTAATCATAAGAATATAAGAACATAAAACTTTTCTGGGTGGTGAAAACCAGAAAGGATTGTGAAGAGCTCGAGAAGGATCTCTCCAAGCTGCAGGAATGATCAGCCAAATGGCAGATGCGTTTTGTTGGGATATTGGAATGAGGTAGAAGAAATTTACAGATCTGTATGGTTGGTTTCTACCTAGAGACATGGAGTTAAAATGGCAACATGTAAATCTGCCCAGTGATATGAGTATGAATGGTAACAGAGATCTGCCCAGTAATAAGAGTTAGAATGGCAACATGTAGATTTGCTCAGTAACAAGAGAATCAGCCCGGAGATATGGTCATCTGATGGTAATGATTGGATGATATATAAACATGACCAGGGAGACAATGTGTGTGTTTTTCTTCAGAGAGGGATTTGAAAGAGTGTGTGCTTGAGAGAAGTCTTTTGGATGAGAGCTGATCATGGATTAATAGAAGTTATGTACAGAGTCTGCTGGAGTTGCTGAAACAGTTGTAAAGAAGATTAACTTGAGTAATACAGAAGTTCTTGTTAAAGAAGTCTCTGAGCTATTTCTTGTCTGTGAGCCTCAGTGTTGGATCTCTGAGTAAACCACTCAGGAGTAGTATTCATCTACGCACATCATCATCATCATCATTACTACTCAAAAAGTCTTAACACGTTTCAGTGTAGACAAGTGTAAAGTGATGCACATTGGGGCAAAAAGCCAAAATTTCATATATAGGCTGATGTGTTCTGAGTTGTCTGTGACAGATGAGAAGAGAGATCATGGGGTGCTGGTGGATAACTCGATGAAGGGGTCGACCCAGTGTGTGGCAGCAATTAAGAAGGCCAATTCCATGCTCGGGGTAATTAAAAAGGGGTTGAGAATAAAACAGCCAATATTAACATGCCATTGTACAAATCAATAGCAAGGCCACATCTAGTGTATTGTGCGCAGTTCTGGTCACCACATCTCAAAAAGGGCATAGTGGAGCTGGAAAAGGTGCAGAAGAGAGCCACAAAAATGATTACGGGGCTGGGGCACCTCCCTTATGCAGAAAGACTGCAGCGTTTGGGGCTCTTCAGTCTGGGAAAAAGGCGCCTGAGGGGAGACATGAATGAGACATACAAAAGTATGCACAGGAGGGATATAGTCTAGAGGGATGTTCTGTTCCCTCTCTCACATTGCCAGAACCAGGGGACATCCACTGAAATTGAGTGTTGGGAGAGTTAAAACAGATAAAAGGACGTACTTTTTTTACCCAGTGGGTAATAAAGCTATGGAACTCCTTGCCACAGGAGGTGGTGATGGCATCTGGCCTAGATGCCTTTAAAAGGGGACTGGATGGATTTGTGGAGGAAAAGTCCATCGTGGGCTATATGCCATGATGGCTTGGGCAACCTCCTTCTATTATTGGTAAGGTACTTCAGAATGCCAGGTGCAAGGGAGTAGCAACAGGATGTAAGCATCTTGTTGTCTACTGGGCTCTCATAGGCACCTGGTGGGCCACTGAGATACAGGAAGCTGGACTAGATGGGCCTTTGGCCTGATCCAGTGGGGCTCTTCTTATGTTCTTACGTCTCCTCCCAGACATCTGCCCAGTCCCCTTTGAAAGGCTCCTAGGTGAGGGTGGTGCTTGGCTGAGCACGAAATGGATGTGTCTCGGTACCTCTCTGAGACCATGCCATGCAAATATCTCTTTTGAGTATACCCCAGGAGGGGCTCTGCTCACCCACTCCTCAGGAGAGAGAAGTGGAGGCTGGACATCATGCTGAAACCAACGAAAGTAGCTAATTCCTTGGATTTTTGGCTGTCTGTAAGGCGGGAGGTATTCATGCCGCTGGGGCCTTGGCTTTCTGGCACAGTGCACCAGGCACGGAAGAAGGTGGGGATCTCGGAGGGGCCAGGATGGTAAACAACTGTAAGCTAATAAACGTCAACAACTCTTGTCTTAGACCCCAAGACAAGATAAGTGAATTGCAGGAGGAGGATGGAAAGAAAAAGAATAATAATTATGGACTGTTATTCAAGTTGTTTACTTGCCGACGTTTCAGGCGGTTGCAAGAGCCAAGGAGGAGAGATTCGAGCTGCAGCGATAGTTTCCTCCTCTGGAATAACATCGGGCAAGTGAAAGTGCTAGAAATTTTTGGAAACCAACTGAGAGACAAGGAAAGCTTGATGAGAAGAAGAAGTTTTAGTACTACTATTACTCAAGAATTTACGACCTGCTATTTAAGCATCTAGGAGAGACTGAAATTTGAGATACAGCTAACAATAGCACCCTCCGGTACAAGCAGACAAACGTTGAAAGAAATACTGCTGAATTAGATGGCAATGCAAAATTAACTTTTGGAAACAGACATACAACATATATGGTGTTTTTTGTTTGTTTGTTTGTTTGTTTTTTGCTATTCTAAAGGATTGACTTTACTGAAGAAGAATTTGGACTTAATCATGGAATTAGAATTTGGACTATCACTATTCAAGAATGTGGGGAAGACATCTGCTTGGACTCTGGCTGGGACCCTGCAATATCGGACTGCTTTCAAGCCTCCCGGTGGCAGAGGCTGGCTTGGAAGTAGCGGTTCTTGGTGGGAGCAAGGACCATAAATTATAGTGCTTTGTTTCTTTGACCAGAGGAAAAGATTTGGAAAAAGAAAGATGGAAATACCTTGTAAGAAGTATTGGATTGTGATATTACTATAAATTGTTAATTTATGGGGATTGATTGAGTAGATGTTGAGATATTTTGTGCATTTGTATCTGAAATTAATGTTAACAGAAAGGATTTTTAAAATGGCGCTGTCTCCCTTCTGTACTTGTGGCGTAGTTAAATTGGGAAATTCCCAGAAGGCTATGCGAGAAGGAGAAAGATTAGAGAGAGGTATAGTGTGTTTTTTTCTGCATCTGTGACGCAGATAAATTTGAAAGCTGTGTTATGATCGGAAAGGGAAGAGAGGGAGCTTAAAAAGTTTATATGATTATAATAAAAGATATAAGAATTCTTTTTTTTAAGAATAATATTGGTCTTAAAATGTGGAGAAAATTTTGATCAGATTTTTTCTTCTTCTTTTCATAAATACTCGTGTTGGTTGATTAAAATTAGGTAGTTTTGAGTACTTTATTTACTAGATAAATGGCTTAGTAAGTGGTTAGCTTAATCCCGAGAATATTTTTGATTTTTACATTTATTGCTTTATGATTGTCTATGAATTTTCCTCCTTTTGCATTTAATGTTGTCTTGTGTATTTATTTAGTGGAGAAGCTATATGGGTTTAATAAATAGATCAATATAGTAGATAAGAGAGTAAGTACACAGGACAATGATATATAATCATAGTTTGTAGCTGCTTTTAATATGTAATATTGATTTATATGTTCTGCTAGTGATTTTAGATGCGTATAATATGTAGTCCTGACCAATAGTTTATGCTTGGAACCTCCAATCCCTAACTGTGTATTCCTAGTCCTCCCTTTACCTTATGTAACTCCTTTTCCTATACCCATAACTTAAAGATATTAATAATAAAATATTAATTCTGGAGATGATGCTCATCCCCCCCCCCCAAAAAAAGAAAGGCTCCGAGGCCTGAGACCATCACCACCTCCTATGGCAAGGAGTCTCACTGATTAACAGCCTGCTGGGTAAAAAAAGTATTTCCTTTTATCTGTTCTCACTTTCCAAACACTCAATTTCAGTGGATGTCCCCTAGTTCTCCTGTTGTGAGAGAGGGAAAAGAACATTCCTCTATCCAGTCTATCCATCCCATGCATAATTTTTTACTCCTCAGTCAAGTCCCCCCCAGGCTCTTCTACCATATATAACAACCATAGAAATGCTTGGAGTGTCGAAGAAGCTTCAGGGTGAGCTCACAGCTGAGTGTGCATCAAAGAAGCCAAAAGAAGAAGGAGAAGAACCGAAGGCCCTAAGAGAGCATGGATGAAACCGTTGTGCATGAATTCTAGTCCTCAATGAATTAAGAGCAAGAACATGTTGTCAATATTGAGTAGCGTTCAGGAGTGTCCAGGTTAGACGTAAGAGGTAGAAGTTAAATGTGGTTCATTTTCTGCTGTATTGTTCAATGTATAATAATGAAAGGAAACTTAAATTTTATCTTTTGGATATTTTCCTCTCAGAATCCAGATTGCCACAGTTCTTGGTTCTGGCTGAAGAGGCCTTGAGTTTGCAGGCAGAAGGTCCCCAAATTCTCTGGGGCCTTCTCTGGCACCTCCAGGCAGGGCTGAGAAAATTCCCCGCCTGAAGCCCCAGAGAGTTGCGGCCGGCAAGCCTTGACACTACTGAGCTTGATGCCTAAGTGTCTGACCCAGCAGAAGGCAGCTTCCCTTGAAAGGATTTGAGTCATTTTTCTGACGTGCTGACATAGGGATGCTTAGAACTGCTCAATGTATAGCCTGCTGAGTTAAACTGTGTTTAGCAAATGCATCGTTACTGAAATAAAACTCATGATCGCCGGTTCTCAGGCCAGAGGAGGTACAACCATGTCCAAGCTTTGGCTGGCTGAACTCTTCCCAGCAGTGCAAGGCCAGGATCTTCAAAGGCAGAGGGAGCCCAGGGGGAAACGTGAGCTCAAAGCCTCCCGGCCCCAGCCCAGCCGAGGTGATCTTTCTGGAAGTCGCCAGATGCCCTCTGTCCTTCCGCAGGGCCGCAAGGGGCTCGTGGCTGTAGCTGTTGGCCAGCTGCTTCTGCACCTTCTGCTCCCTGGCTGGCAAGGAAAGAGGGGCAGGGCGGAGGAGGAAGTGTGGAGGAGAGGGGCGATCATGGGAGGCCCCCCTCTTCTGCTCTGCCCCCTCCTTTTCCATTCCAGGGACTGGGGGGACGAGCCACAGAGGCCAGTGGACAGTCAGACGGGAGCCCCCCTCCAGTCCTCTGCCTGAGGCCACTGCCTCACCTGGCCTCCTGGCTTCCCAGGAACTGTCCCTTGCAGCCCCTGGATTGGCTGGTGGCAGAGACAGACCCTCCCACTGCAGGCGCCCTGTGGGGCTGAGGGGATCTTGGCAGGGGCCTCCTCTTCCGCTCCCAACACCTCCCTGACTCCGGCCTCCCCGTGGGGGAGCCCTGCTTCTTCGAAGACTTGGCTGAGCTCTCCCCCCTTGGCCACAGGGGTGATCAGGGCTGTATCATCCACTAGGCGGAGTAGGCTGAAGCCCAGGGCCCCTCAGGAACTAGGCCTATCAAATGGGCCTGTCTGGGTCTCCAGGGGCCTTCAGATGCACCCCCAGGGGACTCCCCATCTGGCCCCCCAACCCTCCAGCTGGCAAGAGACTTGAAAGGTGGGACTGGAAGAGCCCTCCAACGACCGCCTGGGGCAAGCCCCACCTCCAGGGACTGAGCTGGGCCGCAC
>JAJKFI010039607.1:0-16658 GCA_029204185.1 Lerista edwardsae | reverse complement strand
AACCATATAACTGTTTGGAGTGTGGAAAGAGCTTCAGTGTGAGCTCCCACCTGTCACTACATCAAAGAACCCACACAGGGGCGAAACCGTATAACTGTTTGGAGTGTGGAAAGAGCTTCAGTCAGAGCTCCCACCTGTCACTGCATCTAAGAACACACACAGGGGAGAATCCATATAAATGCTTGGAGTGTGGAAAGAGCTTCAGTGAGAGGGTAAAACTGACTGTGCATCAAAGAACCCACACGGGAGAAACCATATAACTATTTGGAGTGTAGAAAGAGCTTCAGTCAGAGCTCCAGTCTGTCACTGCATCTAAGAACACACACAGGGGAGAAACCACATAACTGTTGGGAGTGTGGAAAGAGCTTCAGTCAGAGGGGACACCCGACTGTACATCAAAGAACACACACAGGGGAGAAACCATATAATTGCTTGGAGTGTGAAAAGAGCTTCAGTCAGAGATCGCATTGTTAGATGTTATCGCATCTAAGAACCCACTCGGGAGAAACCATAGGAATATAAGAACATAAAGATTTTCCGGGTGGTGAAAACACTTGTAGACAAGTGTAAAGTGATGCACATTGGGGCCAAAAATCAAAACTACATATATAGGCTGATGGTTTCTGAATTGTCTGTGACAGATGAGAATTGAGATTGTGGGGTGCTGGTGGACAACTCGATGCTTGGGGTAATTAAAAAAGGGGGTTGAGAATAAAACAGCCAATATTATCATGCCTTGTACAAATCGATAGTAAGGCCACATCTAGAGTATTGCATACAGTTCTGGTCCCCAGATCTCAAAAAGGACATAGTGGAGCTGGAAAAGTTGCAGAAGAGAGCAACGAAAATGATTACGGGGCTGGGGCACCTCCCTTATGAAGAAAGACTGCAGCGTTTGGGGCTCTTCAGTCTAGGAAAAAGGCGCCTGAGGGGAGACATGAATGAGACATACAAAATTATGCACGGGAGGGATAGAGTCGATAGAGGGATATTCTTTTCCCTCTCTCACAATGCCAGAACCAGGGGACATCCACTGAAATTGAGTGTTGGGAGAGTTAAAACAGATAAAAGGAAATACTACTGTACCCAGTGGGTAATGTAGCAATACTTTGGCCACCTCATGAGAAGAGAGGACTCTTTAGAAAAGGCCCTCATGCTGGGAAAGATTGAAGGCAAAACGAGAAGGGGGCGGCAGAGGATGAGATGGTTAGACAGTGTCACCGAAGCAATGAACATGAAATTGGGCGAACTCAGGAAGCTAGTGGAGGACAGGGAGGCCTGGCGTTGCGGTGAGACGCCATTATGTGATGCATGCGCTCCGCACGGGAGACCTTGAGAGAGAGCGCCGCGCGCAAGTGGCTTTGTTTACTTCTTACCGAAACACAACACGGCACATACGCACGCAGTAGACTCACGGTAATTATTTCTTTCTTTCAGTGAATATTCAATCATACACAGGTAAGCACAATTCACGTTTTAGTAATTCATTTCCTATTTAATAATTTCCAAATATGTAAAATTTTATTTACAAGTTTATACAACCCTGTTGGTATATAAGCATAATTACAATATAAAATGTTACAAATGTGTTTATTACGCATTTATCATATTATAGTGTATTATTGTTGCAATGAATAAAATGTTTCCTTTTATTTACAGTATTTTTTTCTTCAATTTATTTGTGTCCTCCTTTTCATTGTAAAAAAGTTGGTCCCCTTAATAGAACTGCTGAATGTCTAGGATGCTGTTTTTGAATTTTTATCGTTTCTGAATCTGTGTTTAGGAAATGCATCATTATTGAAAGAAAACTATTGCCAGTTATCAGGCCAGAGGAGATCAAACCTCGTCAAAGCTTTGGGTGGGCAAAATATTCCAAGCAGTGCAAGACCAGGATCTTAAAAGGCAGAGGAAGCACAGGGGAAAATGTGAGCTCAGTGCCTTCCGGCCTCATCCCAGCTGAGGTGAGCCTTATGGAAGTTGCAAAATGCAAGCTGTCCTTCCACAGGGCCAGTCCATCCCCACAAGGGGCTCGTGGCTGTAGCTGTTGGCCGGCCACATCTGGAGGAGCCCCTGGCCAGTAAGTCCACACAGGAGGGTGGAAAGGGGGGAGGAAGGGGGCGGAGACAGGGTCAGGTGGGGTGTGTGTCAAGGCCAGGGAGGGGGCGTCATCCGCAGCAGCAGCTCCACCTCCATCCCAGCCCCGCCTCTGGCCTCGATCCGTCCTCCGGGGTCCACTCGTGCCACCACAATCCCTGCCACAGGTCCACGTAGACCCATTGCATGGTCAGTGGAGGCTTACCCCTGGGGAGGGGGACAAGGGTTCCCTTACCTGGAGGAGCCTTCCAGGAGTGCCCCCCTGCAGGATGCAGCACGTGCTCTGATGGGCTGGGGGGCAAAGAAGGGGTGGTGGCGGCGGTTATATGTAGGATTCGGCTGTGAGTCTTGGGCAAGTTTGAGCTGGAGCCAACATCTCCTCAGGCTGAAATCCTGGGAGTAACACTTTCCTGGGAGTAAGTCCCATTTAGCACAATGGGACTCCTTGTTTTGAGCAGACATGCTGAGGCTTGCCTTGTTCCTCCCGCCTGGCCCAGGATTCCTGGGGCACAAAGTGGTGTCCCACATTCTTTGCAGCTGACCTGGTGCTGGGCCCACCTCGGATCCTGCAATTCCCTGCATTGGAAGAGGGATGGAGCGGAGGGGAGGGGTTCGCTGGGGCCCTGGAGTGGCAGGAGGGGGATCGAGGGAGGGGTGGGCAGGTGGAGGTGGGGTCCCTCTCCCAGTCTGTGGAGGAGGAGGGCGGAGACTGGGGTCAGGTGGGGTGTGTGTCAAGGCCAGGGAGGGGGGTTCTCCGCAGCAGCAGCTCCACCTCTAACCTAGCCCCGTCTCATAAGAACCTAAGAAGAGCCCCCCTGGATCAGGCCAAAGGCCCATCTAGTCCAGCTTCCTGTATCTCACAGTGGCCCACCAGGTGCCCCAGGGAGCACATGAGACCACAAGATGCCTGCATCCTTTTGCCACTCCCTTTCACCTGTCATTCCGAAGTAGCCTACCATTAATGTAAGGAGGTTACCCAACTCATCATAGCCTACAGCCCGCAATAGAACTGTCCTCCAGAAATCTGTCCAGTCCCCTTTTAAAGGAATCTAGGCCAGATGCCATCGCCACCACCTAATTGAAGAAGAAGCTTAATTGAGAAGCCGCAGTCTATGCCAACGGTGCCCGGGGTGTGATCAGGGGGCTTCTGGGGAGGGGGGCATGCCCAGCCGGGGGAGACACGCCCCACTTTCAGCCTGGGAGTCACAGAGGAGATTCAGATCCTCTGCAAAGTCTTCTTCTCGGCTGGCCGGCACTCCAAGGATTAAATGGAGTGACTCCGGATTCCTAGAGGGGGAAGGGCTGGAGTGGGGAATTCCTGTCCTGCGCTGCCCTTTCCTAAAAACATAAGAAGAGCCCACTGGATCAGGCCAAAGGCCCACCTAGTCCAGCTTCCTGCATCACACAGCGGCCCACCAGATGCCTCAGGGAACGCACCAGACAAGTGCATCTTGTGGCCACTCCCCTGCATCCGGCACTCCAAGGTAGCCTACTTCTAAAGTTAGGAGATTGCGCTAACCATCATGGCCTGTAGCTTATGATGGACTTTTCCTCCAGAAATATGTCCAGTCCCCTTTAAAGGCATCCAGGCCAGATGCCATCACCACCTCCTGTGGCAAGGAGTTCCATAGATTACCGTATTTCCCCAAGTATAAGACGCACCTTTTCCCCAAAAAACTGGGGGCTAAAAATTGGGTGCGTCTTATTCAAGGGATGTGCCAGGCAGAAATTTTTCAAATTTCTGGCCCCAAAATTAAGGTGCGTCTTATACTTTGGTGCACCTTATACTTGGGGAAATACGGTAATTAGCAGCTGGATTAAAAAAAAACCTTTCCTTTTATCTTACACCTTTAAGGGATGCCACTCGGCTCCTGTGGGCTTTCCCCTGGGGTTTAGTTTAGAAGCTGCTCTGCCTCCTTTTTCACAGTACGCGCCAGCAGTCTGGCTCCATTTTGGCTCAAGTGCAGCCCGTCCTTCTCGTACAGGCCCGGCTTGTTCCAAAAGGCTCCCCAGTGCCGAACGAATCTAAGCCCCTCCTCCCGACACCCCCGTCTCATCCACGCATCGAGACCCCTGAGCTCCGCCTGCCTGGCTGGCCCTGTGCGGAGAACAGGCAGCACTTCCGAGAACACGACCTGGGGGGTCCACCCTCTCCCAGTCCCACTTGAAGGCACTTCTCCCATCAAATCGTAAAAAGTAAAGATGTTTAATTTTACTTCCCTCACTTGAAGATGCAGCTTCCTGCATTTTATCTATATATATAAAAATGAACGTGGCCGGGTATGTGGGTATGTATGTGTGTGGATATGTATGCGTGTGGCTGTGTTTGTATGTTCTCCACAGCTTGGCCGATCGGCACGAAACCCGGCACACACGTACCTTGCGGCCTGGCAACAAACACTGCGGGGGTCAGACCCCCCTAGCGCCCCCGGGGGTGGGGGTACGCGGGGGTCTTCGCGTGAACATCGTCGGAAACGTCCGAAATCGGCGTCACATCTGCAGTTTCCATGGTCGCCGGGATGAGCGGCGATGCTCCTGATGCCATTGGGGTCCGGGTTCAGCCCCCCCCCCGACGTGGGGGGGGAAAAAGGGGTGTCAAACACAATGCCTGCCATGCCCTGTTGGAACGCCTGGACCGATTGGCGCCAAGCTCGGCAGGCAGATGCCTAGCAGCCTGGCCGCAAACACTGCAGGGGTCGGCCCCCCCCACCGCCCCTGGGGGTGGGGGTACAGGAGGGTCCCGACATGAAAACGGTCACAAACGGCCAAACTTGGAGTCAAATCCGCAGTTTTCGGGGTCGCCGAGTGGCGACGCTCCCGGCGCAGTTGGAGTCTGGGTTTGCCCCCCCCCACGTGGGGGGCAAGAAGGGGTGCGAAACACAGCGTCCGCCATGCCCTGCTGGAACGCCTGGACCGATTGGCCCCAAACTCGGCATGCGGACGCCTAGCGGCCTGGCCACAAACACTGCGGGGGTCGGGGCCCCCCTAGCGCCCCCGGGGGTGGGGGTATTTTGGGGTCCCCACGTGAAAATGGTTGAAAATGGCCAAAATCGGTGTCGAATCCACAGTTTCCGGGGTCGCCGGGACGAGTGGCGATGCTCCTGATGCTGTGCGAGTTCAGGTTCACCCCCCCTCGGCGTGGGGGGCCAGAAGGGGTGCGAGACACAACATCTGCCATGCCCTGCTGGAACGCCTGGACCGAGCGACACGAAACCTGGCACGCATACACCGTGTGGCCTGACGACACACCCTGTGGGGGTTAGACCCCCCCTAGCGCCCCCGGGGGTGGGGGTACGCAGGGGGGCCCAAGTGAAAATGGTTGAAAGCGGCCAAAATCGCCGTCGAATCCACAGTGTCTGGGGTTGCTCCTGACACTGTCGGAGTCCGGGTTCAACCCCCCTCGGCATGGGGTGCGGGAAGGGGTGCAAGACACAACATCTGCCATGCCCTGCTGGAACGCCTGGAGCGATGTGCACCAAACTCGCCATGCGCGTGCCTTCCAGCCTGGCAACAGATACTCTGGGGGTCAGGCCTCCCTAGCGCCCCAGGGGGGGCCCAGGGCCCCCGCGTGGAAATGGCTGAAAATGGACGAAATCGTCCTCGGTTCTGTAGTTTCTGGGCTCACCGCGACAAACACCGATGCTGTGGGAGTTCGGGTCCGCACCCCCCACTGTGGGGGGCGGGAAGGGGTGCGATACAAGATGTCCACCATGCCCCACTGTGACACCTGGAGCGACTGGCGCCAGACCCGCCATGCGTATGCCTTGCGGCCTGGTGACAAACACTGTGGGGGTCAGGCCCCCCCCAGTGCCCCCGGGGGTGGGGGTGCGCAGGGGGCCCCAGGTGAAAATGGTCGAAAACGCCCAAACTTACAAGATGGGTCAGGGATGAGAGATATAAACACCCGGGCAACGCCGGGTAACAAAAAGCTAGTCTATATATATATGTAGATATAATCACAGGAAATTGTCACAAGGCTTGCCAGCCAGAAGCTGTTGTCCACGTGGAAGAACAACAAGATCATTCCTTCCGTGGCACTACCAGTCTCTCTCCAGTCTCTCTCTTGTCTCTCTCCAGCCACACTTATGGGGTCAGCAGCCGCTCTGGTGAGGCAGCAGCCCGTTGGGGGGAAGGAGTGTCCTGGGGGTGCGGTGCGTTGGGAGGAATCGAGGGGAGCCCCCGGTGGGGAGGTAAGGGGGCCAAAAGGGGGGACGGGTCAACCCCTCCCCCCACGCTCCCTCCAGGGACCGCTGCCTGGGGTGGGGAGGCACCCCGAAAGCAAGCGAGGGGAAGGTCTTCTCCGTGGTGGCCCCTCCCTTGTGGACGTCTGTACCGGGGGTCGCAGTGAACTTCGCTTCCAGGGCAAGTCGTGGTCATGGGACTTCTCTGTTCACAGGTGTTTGTCCCCAGGTGTCAACCAAGTTCTGGGGCCAAGAGGTCCAAGCAAGGAGTTCGTGCAGTGGACCCGTTGGATTGATGGCCCCACCTTGGTAGGACCATCCAAAGACCCTCACAACAGTCATTTCTCTCAGAGCGAAACAAGGACTGAAGCGGAGGTACTAGGCAGAGGAAACCAAAGAAGCACTAAGACTGACATCCAGGGAAGGGAGGCTCCCAGCCAGTGGCCTCTGGGTGCCGAGGATCTCGGGGAAGGGAGGGGAGTGGAGCTGGTGGAACTCACCCAGAAGACCAGGCTGGCACCCGGGTGGGCCTCCCAGAGCACCGGCACGGCTGACTCCCACCTTCTGCTGTCAGCAGCCAGTGAGAGCCCCAGCCTTGCGCTCTGCCTTTTATACGCACCTCTCAGAACCTTCCAGCTGTGCAGCCAATCAGATCTCATGCTGGCTACTGTATTTACATAACTGTCATTAACTGTCATTTGGGAGAGAGAGAGAGAGAGAGAGAGAGAGAGAGACGGGGAGAGAGAGAGAGTTGCTTTCCCCCCATCAGACACACATTGTCTAATCCCAGATTTTTCCATCCATTGAGGAAGTCGGCTTGTGCATGTGCGCAGTGCACACACCTTCGTATCAAGGGGTGACATTTCACGAATCAACTGCAGGGGGGTCTAATCTATAAATCTAACTGAGCTGAAACAAATGTGCCGGGTTTTAAGGAAAATTCCTTGAAGGGGGGGTCAGAGATCCATCTTGGCTACTGCAAAGCTGCAGTCGCCGTCAGCGCTCGCAGTGCTGTTTGGGTTGCGCTGCCACTCACGAGCAGAGGGGCAGGTGTCAACAATAGCACAGCGCTCAGTCACACGTTGCCCCCCCCTCTGCAGACTCCACGTGGCCATCATGGTGAACCATCGCTGAGACAGTCTGCCAAGGAATATGGAGAATCCATTGTAAAAGTCAGCTAAGCCAGCGGCCAGCACTGCCCCAACTGCCCACCAGTGAAGTGGATCGGGGTCAGTAGGGGTGGTGTCACCCTGCAAGGTCACATCTGGAGTCGCTCCCAATGACTTTATTTGGAGCTCAGTCCTGTCCGACTCTCCAGAGCCAGTGTGGCCGTGCCAAGGGGGGTTGTGCTGCCTCCTGTGGGGGGCGGGTGCAGCCAGGGAGACCTCCCCCGAGGTGTGGGGACATTTGCTCCCTTTCCTGGAGGGGGCATTGCGGCTGGTGCATCGGGGCTGGAAGGCTGGACAGGATTGGGCCCTTATTCCTTTAACTAGCTGAACGGTGCAGGTCACCCTGCAAATCAGTAACCAACAAAACAACAGCGACCCACTGGAGGTGGCCTACTTCTAGAGCTTGGAGATTGTACAACCCATCATGGCCTGTAGCCTGTGATGGGCTTTTCCTTCCGAAATCTGTCCAGTCCTCTTTTAAAGGCACCTAGGCCAGATGCCATCCCAAACTCCTGTGGCAAGGAGTTGCACAGACTAATCACACACTGGGTACAGAAAGATCTGTTTTTGGCTCTCCTAACTCTCCTGACACTCAGAGCACAATCCTCAACTGCCCTGGATTCTCGAGGCCAGCAGGGCAGCTTCGGTGCGCTGGGAGCCTCCCCAGGGCAAGGGCACGTTCTCGCCCTTTCCCCAGGTATGCCCTTCGGGGGGGAGGAGGGCAGAGCCGGCTCCATGAGGAGTTCCACTGTGGCCCTCACCACTTCACTGGGGGCTCCAACCAGTTTGCATGGGGGGGGGCTGGAATTCACTCCCCACGGCTTGGGAACTGCCTCCCTGTGGGCTCTCTGTGGCCCCTGCCACGGCTGGTGGGGCCCTCCAGAGATGCGCATTGCGCTTCAATGGTCGTCTTTGCCAGAATGTCCTTGGAGGTGTCCTGAGGCTTCAGAGCATCCGGCCAGGGGATCCCGGGCAGCTGGGTATGCAAGGGGTCAGGTTAGCGCCCCCTGCCAGAGGCCACAATGCCACGGCAGCCAGGTGCTCAGAGGTGTCCCCCTCCCCGTGTTGGCGGGTCTCCGAGTTTCCCCCTGGCTTAGGGAACCCCCTGGAAAGGGGGGAGGTGGCAGATCTACCCTCAGAGCATCTCAGGGACCAGGCCCTGAACAGCAGGTGGGTCCAGCAGGTCGTGGTTGCAGAGCAGCTCCTGAGCCACCCCTGACCCCTGACCCCCACAGCACCGGCCCTTTAGTGGCGCTCCAGGCACTGGGCGAAGCTCGCCTACTCTTGCAGGGGGAGCCTGAGGTCTGCTTCAATCTGCCATCAGCAGAACCCCACTGCGGGCCCAATCCTGTCCAACCCTCCAGTGCTGATGCAGGCAGGGGAGGGCAGTGGTGGAGGCCTCCTCAAGGTAAGGGAAGGTGTGGGGGTGCATTGCAGCTGGTTCAGTGCTAGAAGACTAGATAGGATCGGGCCCTGTCCGACCCTTTCTTCGGACTGTTTCTGCAGGGTCTGCCTTTGGCTTCAGGGAAGACGCGCACCTGAAGGTGAAGGTGCCTCAAGCGCAGGTCATTGGGGCTGCTTCACATGGTCACCCCGTGACCCTGAGGAGAACCTGTCACTTATTGAATGCATCCAGCAGTACAGCAGAGGCGGATCTACAGGGAGGGCAAAGCTCTAAGTGTTGCAAGAAGCCTTACCCTGTCATGTAAATCCCTCCCTCCCTTGCAGCTGTAGCCAGTAAGCAACGCCAAGATGTTGCTTTTCCCTGTGAGGATTGGCTAAAATGGTGCAGGAGAGGAGTGATTTCCACTGCAAGGTAAGGAAAGGAAGTCCAAGCAAACCGTCTTTCTATGTCTATTTCCCACCAAAGGTTCACAAAACAGTTTACAGGCAAAACACAAAGCCAAAAGGCTCCCTGTCCCCAAAGGGCTCCCAATCGAAAAAAGTCCAGCTATCTTCACTGAGTTACTCCCTGGTAAGCGCAGGAGGGAGGATCTGGGGCTCCATGAGGAGTGGGATGCCCGGCCAGGGGAGATGCGCGCGCCCCACTTTCAGCCCGGGAGCCTCAGGGGGAGACTCGGCTCCTTTGCAAAGAGTCTTTCTTCTCGGCTGGCCAGCACTCCGAGGGTTAAACGGAGCGATGCCGGATTCCTAGAGGGGCGAAGGGGGGGCAGGGCTGGAGTGGGGAAGTTCCCTCCTGCGCCGCAGCCCCCTCCTCCCTCCCTCCAGCCACTCTCCCAGGGTCAACAGCCGGTGGGGTGAGCCCGCAACCCGTTGAGGGGAAGGGGCGTGCTGGGGGTGCGGTGGGTGGGTGGGAATCGAGGGGAGCCCGTGGGGGGGAGGGCCGGGGTCCGACGATGCTCCAGGGCGGGTCCTGCTCCGAGGGCTGCGCGCTTCTCTCGCCGGGAGCAGCGGGGCAGTGGCGTTCCCAGCGCGCTCCTTCGACCAGCGCAGTCCCGGGGCCCCGATTTGGCTCCGCAGCGGCGCCGCTTCTGCCCCCCCTCCTGGGGACGGGCCTGGGGGCCTGGAAGTTCCATCGGGGGGCGGCCGGGCGAAGTGGGGGGCCGGGTGGGGGCTCTGGCCGCGGCTGCTCCCCCCTCCCCGGGATTCCGAGTGCGGGTCTGGGGAAGGCGCGGAGAGTCTCGCTGGCTGTTTTATTTTCAATCCCTCTTATGCACCTTTGGAAACTCTCGATATTTTGTGGTCAGAAGTGTAGCGCCTGTTCTCGTTTCCTTCTCAGAGGAGTTTTCCAGACCTGCCTGACCTGAAGCCAAAGGCAGACCCTGCAGAAAGTCACAGGGCCCGATCCGAGCCAATGCAGCCCCAAACCCTCCCTTACGTTGAGGAGGCCTCCGCGACTGCCCTCCCCTGCCTGCATCAGCGCTGGAGGGTTGGACAGGATCGGGCCTGCAGTGGGGGTTCTGGTGGCGGCAGAGAGAAGCCGAGCTCAGGCTCCCTCTGCAAGAATCTGGCTAGTTCTGGGCCCCTCTCGATCTATGCGGGGGGACAGCTCAGAAATCAGCGCATAAATAAACAATGTTTCCCATAGGAACTGCTTTCCTAAGCAGTCAGTGGGGACCAGTGTAGGGCCTTGGTAGGAGCCCCAGAAAGGACTGGAGGAAGTGGGGGGGGGAGATAAGGGAGAGACTGAATGGAGGGCAGAGGAGCAGGACGAGGGAGGAATGGAGGAGGGAGGCGGCTGATGGGGTGGCGGGTGAGATGAAGGAGGAGGGGGATGCAGGGAGGAGGGAGACAAGGCGGGGCAAGAGCTTGTGGCAGGAGCCAATCAAGGCAGGAGAGGAGGGAGGGTGGAGTCCAGCCAAGGAGAGGGAGGAATCCGGGCCAAGTCCCAGGGGGCAGGAGAGGGGGTGGCCCGGTTTCCAGAGACCAGCCAGCAGGAGGACAGCCCCACATGTCGACTCCTCCCCACAGCTGGGAGGGCCCTTCGGCACCATGTCCCGGCCTGCTCCTGTAGACGCAGGGGGCTGGGTGCTCAGACCCCCTGGCTGTCCTTTCCTTGGGGGGGGGCGAACACAAGCCTGCCCCCGAAGCCTGTCCATGTGGGGGAGCAGGACAGCCGCGGCTGGGGTGATGCAGGGCCCCTTCCCCACCTCTTCCACCGCCCTCCCTTCCTCCCAGGCGCTCAGAGTGGGGCCCGAAGTTCCGTCCCTCCTCTGGTCCTCAGCAGCCCTGAGAGGTGGGTGAGGCTGAGCGACAGCCTGTGCCCCACGGTTGCCCAGGAAGCTTCGGGGCTGAGCAGGGACGTCTTCACCTGCCCCGGGGCCCAGAGGCTTTGGGGTCTTTCCAGCGGAGCTCTTCAGGAAAGCTCCGGCCACATTGAATGGCGCCCCCTGGTGGATGGCCCAGGATCTGCTCCCCTTTACGAAGAAGTCAGGCGTTGGGGGGAAGGACCCGATACATTTCTCCCTGTCCCCGGCTCGCTCTGCCTGCCTGCCTCCTTACGACCCTCCTAGGACCCCCCCCCAACTCCCTCCCTTTGGGTGTGTTAAACTAGCAGCTCAAACTGTGCGGGTCGGTGTGATTTCCTGCTCTGGCAGAGGTCGGAGGAGAAAGAGACCCTGGCAGGCACCGCGGGGGAGGAGGTGGAACCCCTAGACCTAAAATCTGAGCCTTTCCCCCCCCCACCCTCTTAATACCAGGGAGGGGAGGAGGGAATCTGAGGAGAAAGGCCCCCCCCCCGCCAGCCTTGACAGGAGATAAGACAGAACTCAAAAGAGACACCAAGAAGGTCTACGGAGGCCCCCCCCGAAGTCCGAGCCTTCCCCCCTCCTGCGCCCTCTTAATACCAGGGAGGGGAGGAGGGAGGCAGCAGGGGGTGAGAGCCTCCCCAGACCGGTTCCCCACTTTGCCTTCCTGCCCTCCTGGTGGGTCCTCCTCTGATCGCTGGCCTGCTCCTGGCTCCCTGGAAGGGGTGTGTGTGTGTGTGTGTGTGTGTGTGTGTGTGTGAGAGAGAGAGAGAGAGAGAGAGAGAGCTCCAGTTCTGACACAGCCAGGGGTCATCTCAAATTCCCTTTGCTTTTGAAATGGACCGCGCAAGAAGCAGGCTGGAAGCATCACCTCCGCTAGTTCTCTTGGCTTAACAGAGAAGGCAGCCCTGGGGGGGGGGGGAGCCTGCCAGAAGCTGCACAAAGGAACACGGCCCAGGCAGGCTGGAAAGGGAAACGCCCAGCTCTGGAGTGCTGGAAGGCGGAGAAGGAAGGCAGCCCAGATGGCT
The DNA here is from genome assembly GCA_029204185.1 of Lerista edwardsae. Classification (NCBI taxonomy): domain Eukaryota; kingdom Metazoa; phylum Chordata; class Lepidosauria; order Squamata; family Scincidae; genus Lerista; species Lerista edwardsae. The sequence continues at coordinate 4,479 of JAJKFI010039607.1, read as the reverse complement.
TTGCCTCGCTGGTGGGGGGTTGGAGGGTATTCTATCTTTTTATTGGTTTTATCTTTTTGACTCCTGCAAGTTTCTTTGCTCCTACAGAAGAAGCAGGTGGAATCAAACATCGTCAGGAGGAGAGTTGGACTTGGCAGCTGAGAAGCCTCCGTGCCTGAGCGAGGAGGACTGGCTGAGAGTTGCGGCTCCCAGAAGGAACTGCGGAGGTTGGAGCAGGAGGAGCATCTCGGCCACGAAGCGGGGAAGGTCCAGCCCCCTTGGAGCATCTGCGTCTTGCCAGGTGTGTGGCTCAGTGAGGAGGGGCAGAGAGAACTGGGCACCCCCGTTCCATGTGACCCCCCTCCTCCCCCTGCATCTCCCAGTCAGGGATTTCCCCCACACTGGCTCTCCTGGTCCAAGTGACAGGAACTGGCCTGGAATCAGTGCAGGGAAGATCCCCTGCCTGGGTTCCAGGCAGGAATGGCAGGCGGACGACTGAACTGTTTTTGGTGGGTCTGAAAGGCTTTGGAGAAGCAGGTTTTCCACGGAGTCTTCAAGTGCAGAAGGGAGGGGCCTCAATAGGCAGAGAGGGGAAGGGCCAAAGTTGCCAAAGGAAGAAGTGCAGGGCAGTGAATCCGGATGTGTGGGGCTCACCCCACGGAGCTTGGCCCGACTGATGCTCCTTCCAAATGAAACAGCTGGATACAAATATCTAGGGAAAGAATATTAATGGTGAAAAGTACAAAAACCAAATGGTGTTCCTGGTTTTGCAGGAGCCTGAGCCTCTCGCCATCAGAACCAAAGATCCGAGTCAGGTCTTTGAGCCACAGGTGACTCTGAAGGCGAGGGAGGGGGCCTGCGTTCTATCCACAACTGCCTTACGTCACAAAAACCTGGGATACTGGATATTTTGTGGTCAGAAATGAATCGCATGTTCTTGTTTCCTTCTCAGAGGAAGTTTCGAAACCTGCATTTCCCCGATGGAAGGAGGGGAATGTGTGTCTTCCCAGGATCTCGGGGAAGAAGAGAAATCGGAAGGTAACAATCCTGCATCACAGGGCAGAGGCTTTGGAGGGTGCTGGGTGGGTGGGACCAGAAGGGTACTGTGGTGAGTGGCGACCCTTTGCCCCAATGGAGACTCTCCTCCCTTCTGTGGCAAGTTGGGGTTGGTGAGGCTGAGTCAGCAAAGGGCCTCCCTCCCGTTCTGATCCCTTCAACGGCAAAGCCACAGCAGTCCCTTGCTTGAGTCTTAGACCAAAACTGCCTGTGTGATCTGAGTGGCTGATGCTCTGGCCCACCATGTTCTTTTCCTCCACGTGTCGTCTTCTGCTCAGTCCCTGCTTCCTTTCCCAACCCAGAGGATGGGAAGAGGCACAAAGGAAGCCATGGGGTGGTTGAGAGTGGCCATCCTCTGCCCATTCTCTGCCCTAGGCAGTTGTCTCAGTTGGCCTCATGGACGGGCCAGTTACAGTTAGGACAAAATGCAGCTGCGCGAGTGGTAACGGGCTAGACGGTTTGACTCTGCAGGCCATGAGGGAGTGTGTAGTGTAAAACCACCAGACTCATATGCCCTATAACCTGCTCAGGGCCCCTATGAGTTGTGATTTCTTTTCAGCAGGGTGTGACCTATTTTAACAAGGTTTATAACCACCGCTACTAGTCAGGGCCTAAAGTTAAGAAGACTTCTTAACTTCTAAATGCCCTCCCAGACTATACAAGTCCCAATTATTTGGACTTTTCCAATAGTTGGTAAGCGTGTCCAATTAACAAACTGGTTCCCCTGGTTCCCAAAGACAAACCAAACATTAATTGAATTAACTGTAATTTATTTACAACAAGGGTTTACAACTTAAGGAAAGCTTACAAGCAAATAACTGAGATACTTTTTAAAAATAATATAAAAAACTAGGCTCCTGCCTCTTACTGGACCCTGCTTCTTCAGGTGGATGATGATGTTCTTCTCCTTCAATCCTTGGTGGTGGTTGTTGTTGTTTTATATACCTTTTTTGGCACAACCATTTAGCCAATCAGGGTAAAGGTCGCCCTCTCCTGATTGCGTTATCTGCTGATGGAATGTCCATGATTGAATTTACTGTTCTGACCTCAGCTGCAACCTCACACCTTTTGCAAACCCAAGAAGGTGATAGGTTGCTCTTGATTGAGTTTAGGAGTGAGCTTGATTACTATCACCTGATGTTGTTTTGCAGCTTCAGCTCACTCCTGCAAGACTAAGTTGATGGAGTCAACAAAAGGAAGTCAAGCCAGGGCCTAGTCTTCCTTGGCTCTTTACATGTAGTTCTTAATTCTTCTGGAAGGGAATTTCCTATTTGTGGAGCTGCTACAGAGAATGCTTGTTCCCAAGTTGCCATCCCTTTAACTTAGGACAGAGGGGGCACTTGAAGGAGAGCCCCTTTAGATGATCTAAGAGGGCGAACTGGTATGTATGGGAGAAGGCGGTCCTTTAGGCAGGCTGGGCCTGAGTCATGAAGGGCCTTGAAGGTCAGGGCCATCCTCTGAAGTGGAGATGGGAAGTGAATGGGCAGCCCCTGCAGCTGCGGAAGGAGTGGGCCTCCCGAGTCAAACCCTCAGATCTTCTCCTGCAAACGTTTCAAGGGCTTTGACCCTCGGCTCTGTCTAGGTTGAGCCCCACAAGCCAAACTCCAGGCCGAGAGGGCAGCAGAACGTGAGGTTTTTCTACGGCACCATCTCGTGACTGATTATAGGGAGATCCAAGATTGCCTGTGCTGTTTTTCCCTGTTGGACTTGGGCAAAGATGATGAAGGATGAAGGAAAAGGAAGACACAGTTCAGTCGGTCTTCCTTGTGCGGGGATGAGTCGGCCTCCTGGCTCTGCAGGCCCCACTTTCACAGGAAGTACAACAAAAACCCTGGAAGCTATTCTGGAGGTGGGTTTTTGCCCAGCGGGACCCCTCTGGGAACTCAATCTTTTGGCCTCCTTCACCATTGCCGGGCAATGGTAGCAGCGAATCAGAACCGCCACGTCTGTTTGCGCTGAGCTGTGTGTCCAAACCAAAGGGGAAGAGTGGGGGATGGGCAGGGAGGGAGTGCTTTGCACTAGGACCACCTGCCAGATCTGGGCTGCTCAGACTGGAGCCGCTGGAGCAGAGGAGTGTCTTATCCGGGTTGCAGGAATGACGCTCAGAGTCCACGTTGGGGGACAGTTGCAGCACCTCATTCGCTGACGTCTTGTGGACCTTCCACGTCTATGCTAGCTTCCAAAGTTGCCTGCTGCTGACCAGTCAGCGCAGTTCAGGGGTGGAGCAGGGCCCTCTCTGGTGTGTCTGAGTGCTCCATGTGGATGTGCGTAAACCCATAGATGGATGCTGTCTATCCGGAGTTTGAGGAGGCCTCACCAACAGCTACTGGGAAAACTCCACAGTCAGAGAATAAGAGGGTAGGTCCGCTTATGGGTTACAAATTGGCTGGGGAGCCAGAAGCAGAGAGTGGGGATCAATTGGCCATTTTCACAGTGGAGAGAGGTGAAAGGCAGAGTGCCCCAAGGATTTGTCCTGGGACTGGTGCTTGTCAGCTTGTTCCTAAATGGGCTGGAGACAGGCATAAGCAGTGAGGTGGTCAAGTCTGTGGATGACATGAAACTTTTCTGGGTGCTGAAAACCAGAAGGGATTGTGAAGAGCTCCAGAAGGATCTCTCCAATCTGGGGGAATGGGCAGCCAAATGGCAGCTGCATTTCGATGTAGACAAGTGTAAAGTGATGCACATTGGGGCAAAAAATCAAAACTTCACATATAAGCTAATGGGTTCTGAGTTGTCTGTGACAGATGAGAAGAGAGATCTTGGGGTGCTCTCTTGCCCTGACAATCAGGCTTCTCTCTCTGTTCCAGGAAGCAGCAGCCAAGGCCATGAGGATGAAGACAGATCAGGGAGGCAGGAGGGGAGCCCAGCACCGATTCGGAGAAGGAAACTTGTTGTTTATCTCCATAAAATCCAAATCGACGAGGACTGTCTCAGAAAGAAGAGATGGAAAAGGCATCCTTTGCACGGACAAGGACTCACCTCTGAAATGAAGATGGAGAAACACAACAGAACTGACACAGGGAAGAAATCCGTTCAGCGCTCTGAGTGGAGAAAGAGCTTCAGGGACAGCACACACGTTCCTTCCCCTGAACAGACCCACACAAGGGAGAAAGCTGCACGTCACGACGGATCGAAAAAGCAGCAAGGAAACCAGGCAGAGCAATGGAGAAATAAATCTGAAGTTTGTCAGGGGGAGGATTTTGACCTCCTCGCAAGTGATCCCAAAAAGGAAACTGGAAAGAGGAAGGACAAACGCCCTCACATGGGGGAGAAACCGTATCAATGCCTGGAGTGTGGAAAGAGCTTCAGTGGGAGCTCCAGCCTGTCACGGCATCAAAGAACACACACAGGGGAGAAACCATATAACTGTTTGGAGTGCGGAAAGAGCTTCAGTCAGAGCTCCAGCCTGTCACTGCATCTAAGAACACACACAGGGGAGAAACC
>JAJKFI010039606.1:0-16664 GCA_029204185.1 Lerista edwardsae | reverse complement strand
AACCATATAACTGTTTGGAGTGTGGAAAGAGCTTCAGTGTGAGCTCCCACCTGTCACTACATCAAAGAACCCACACAGGGGCGAAACCGTATAACTGTTTGGAGTGTGGAAAGAGCTTCAGTCAGAGCTCCCACCTGTCACTGCATCTAAGAACACACACAGGGGAGAATCCATATAAATGCTTGGAGTGTGGAAAGAGCTTCAGTGAGAGGGTAAAACTGACTGTGCATCAAAGAACCCACACGGGAGAAACCATATAACTATTTGGAGTGTAGAAAGAGCTTCAGTCAGAGCTCCAGTCTGTCACTGCATCTAAGAACACACACAGGGGAGAAACCACATAACTGTTTGGAGTGTGGAAAGAGCTTCAGTCAGAGGGGACACCCGACTGTACATCAAAGAACACACACAGGGGAGAAACCATATAAATGCTTGGAGTGTGAAAAGAGCTTCAGTCAGAGATCGCATTGTTAGATGTTATCGCATCTAAGAACCCACTCGGGAGAAACCATAGGAATATAAGAACATAAAGATTTTCCGGGTGGTGAAAACACTTGTAGACAAGTGTAAAGTGATGCACATTGGGGCCAAAAATCAAAACTACATATATAGGCTGATGGTTTCTGAATTGTCTGTGACAGATGAGAATTGAGATTGTGGGGTGCTGGTGGACAACTCGATGCTTGGGGTAATTAAAAAAGGGGGTTGAGAATAAAACAGCCAATATTATCATGGCTTGTACAAATCGATAGTAAGGCCACATCTAGAGTATTGCATACAGTTCTGGTCCCCAGATCTCAAAAAGGACATAGTGGAGCTGGAAAAGTTGCAGAAGAGAGCAACGAAAATGATTACGGGGCTGGGGCACCTCCCTTATGAAGAAAGACTGCAGCGTTTGGGGCTCTTCAGTCTAGGAAAAAGGCGCCTGAGGGGAGACATGAATGAGACATACAAAATTATGCACGGGAGGGATAGAGTCGATAGAGGGATATTCTTTTCCCTCTCTCACAATGCCAGAACCAGGGGACATCCACTGAAATTGAGTGTTGGGAGAGTTAAAACAGATAAAAGGAAATACTACTGTACCCAGTGGGTAATGTAGCAATACTTTGGCCACCTCATGAGAAGAGAGGACTCTTTAGAAAAGGCCCTCATGCTGGGAAAGATTGAAGGCAAAACGAGAAGGGGGCGGCAGAGGATGAGATGGTTAGACAGTGTCACCGAAGCAATGAACATGAAATTGGGCGAACTCAGGAAGCTAGTGGAGGACAGGGAGGCCTGGCGTTGCGGTGAGACGCCATTATGTGATGCATGCGCTCCGCACGGGAGACCTTGAGAGAGAGCGCCGCGCGCAAGTGGCTTTGTTTACTTCTTACCGAAACACAACACGGCACATACGCACGCAGTAGACTCACGGTAATTATTTCTTTCTTTCAGTGAATATTCAATCATACACAGGTAAGCACAATTCACGTTTTAGTAATTCATTTCCTATTTAATAATTTCCAAATATGTAAAATTTTATTTACAAGTTTATACAACCCTGTTGGTATATAAGCATAATTACAATATAAAATGTTACAAATGTGTTTACTACGCATTTATCATATTATAGTGTATTATTGTTGCAATGAATAAAATGTTTCCTTTTATTTACAGTATTTTTTTCTTCAATTTATTTGTGTCCTCCTTTTCATTGTAAAAAAGTTGGTCCCCTTAATAGAACTGCTGAATGTCTAGGATGCTGTTTTTGAATTTTTATCGTTTCTGAATCTGTGTTTAGGAAATGCATCATTATTGAAAGAAAACTATTGCCAGTTATCAGGCCAGAGGAGATCAAACCTCGTCAAAGCTTTGGGTGGGCAAAATATTCCAAGCAGTGCAAGACCAGGATCTTAAAAGGCAGAGGAAGCACAGGGGAAAATGTGAGCTCAGTGCCTTCCGGCCTCATCCCAGCTGAGGTGAGCCTTATGGAAGTTGCAAAATGCAAGCTGTCCTTCCACAGGGCCAGTCCATCCCCACAAGGGGCTCGTGGCTGTAGCTGTTGGCCGGCCACATCTGGAGGAGCCCCTGGCCAGTAAGTCCACACAGGAGGGTGGAAAGGGGGGAGGAAGGGGGCGGAGACAGGGTCAGGTGGGGTGTGTGTCAAGGCCAGGGAGGGGGCGTCATCCGCAGCAGCAGCTCCACCTCCATCCCAGCCCCGCCTCTGGCCTCGATCCGTCCTCCGGGGTCCACTCGTGCCACCACAATCCCTGCCACAGGTCCACGTAGACCCATTGCATGGTCAGTGGAGGCTTACCCCTGGGGAGGGGGACAAGGGTTCCCTTACCTGGAGGAGCCTTCCAGGAGTGCCCCCCTGCAGGATGCAGCACGTGCTCTGATGGGCTGGGGGGCAAAGAAGGGGTGGTGGCGGCGGTTATATGTAGGATTCGGCTGTGAGTCTTGGGCAAGTTTGAGCTGGAGCCAACATCTCCTCAGGCTGAAATCCTGGGAGTAACACTTTCCTGGGAGTAAGTCCCATTTAGCACAATGGGACTCCTTGTTTTGAGCAGACATGCTGAGGCTTGCCTTGTTCCTCCCGCCTGGCCCAGGATTCCTGGGGCACAAAGTGGTGTCCCACATTCTTTGCAGCTGACCTGGTGCTGGGCCCACCTCGGATCCTGCAATTCCCTGCATTGGAAGAGGGATGGAGCGGAGGGGAGGGGTTCGCTGGGGCCCTGGAGTGGCAGGAGGGGGATCGAGGGAGGGGTGGGCAGGTGGAGGTGGGGTCCCTCTCCCAGTCTGTGGAGGAGGAGGGCGGAGACTGGGGTCAGGTGGGGTGTGTGTCAAGGCCAGGGAGGGGGGTTCTCCGCAGCAGCAGCTCCACCTCTAACCCAGCCCCGTCTCATGAGAACCTAAGAAGAACCCCACTGGATCAGGCCAAAGGCCCATCTAGTCCAGCTTCCTGTATCTCACAGTGGCCCACCAGGTGCCCCAGGGAGCACATGAGACCACAAGATGCCTGCATCCTTTTGCCACTCCCTTTCACCTGTCATTCCGAAGTAGCCTACCATTAATGTAAGGAGGTTACCCAACTCATCATAGCCTACAGCCCGCAATAGAACTGTCCTCCAGAAATCTGTCCAGTCCCCTTTTAAAGGAATCTAGGCCAGATGCCATCGCCACCACCTAATTGAAGAAGAAGCTTAATTGAGAAGCCGCAGTCTATGCCAACGGTGCCCGGGGTGTGATCAGGGGGCTTCTGGGGAGGGGGGCATGCCCAGCCGGGGGAGACACGCCCCACTTTCAGCCTGGGAGTCACAGAGGAGATTCAGATCCTCTGCAAAGTCTTCTTCTCGGCTGGCCGGCACTCCAAGGATTAAATGGAGTGACTCCGGATTCCTAGAGGGGGAAGGGCTGGAGTGGGGAATTCCTGTCCTGCGCTGCCCTTTCCTAAAAACATAAGAAGAGCCCACTGGATCAGGCCAAAGGCCCACCTAGTCCAGCTTCCTGCATCACACAGCGGCCCACCAGATGCCTCAGGGAACGCACCAGACAAGTGCATCTTGTGGCCACTCCCCTGCATCCGGCACTCCAAGGTAGCCTACTTCTAAAGTTAGGAGATTGCGCTAACCATCATGGCCTGTAGCTTATGATGGACTTTTCCTCCAGAAATATGTCCAGTCCCCTTTAAAGGCATCCAGGCCAGATGCCATCACCACCTCCTGTGGCAAGGAGTTCCATAGATTACCGTATTTCCCCAAGTATAAGACGCACCTTTTCCCCAAAAAACTGGGGGCTAAAAATTGGGTGCGTCTTATTCAAGGGATGTGCCAGGCAGAAATTTTTCAAATTTCTGGCCCCAAAATTAAGGTGCGTCTTATACTTTGGTGCACCTTATACTTGGGGAAATACGGTAATTAGCAGCTGGATTAAAAAAAAACCTTTCCTTTTATCTTACACCTTTAAGGGATGCCACTCGGCTCCTGTGGGCTTTCCCCTGGGGTTTAGTTTAGAAGCTGCTCTGCCTCCTTTTTCACAGTACGCGCCAGCAGTCTGGCTCCATTTTGGCTCAAGTGCAGCCCGTCCTTCTCGTACAGGCCCGGCTTGTTCCAAAAGGCTCCCCAGTGCCGAACGAATCTAAGCCCCTCCTCCCGACACCCCCGTCTCATCCACGCATCGAGACCCCTGAGCTCCGCCTGCCTGGCTGGCCCTGTGCGGAGAACAGGCAGCACTTCCGAGAACACGACCTGGGGGGTCCACCCTCTCCCAGTCCCACTTGAAGGCACTTCTCCCATCAAATCGTAAAAAGTAAAGATGTTTAATTTTACTTCCCTCACTTGAAGATGCAGCTTCCTGCATTTTATCTATATATATAAAAATGAACATGGCCGGGTATGTGGGTATGTATGTGTGTGGATATGTATGCGTGTGGCTGTGTTTGTATGTTCTCCACAGCTTGGCCGATCGGCACGAAACCCGGCACACACGTACCTTGCGGCCTGGCAACAAACACTGCGGGGGTCAGACCCCCCTAGCGCCCCCGGGGGTGGGGGTACGCGGGGGTCTTCGCGTGAACATCGTCGGAAACGTCCGAAATCGGCGTCACATCTGCAGTTTCCATGGTCGCCGGGATGAGCGGCGATGCTCCTGATGCCATTGGGGTCCGGGTTCAGCCCCCCCCCCGACGTGGGGGGGGAAAAAGGGGTGTCAAACACAATGCCTGCCATGCCCTGTTGGAACGCCTGGACCGATTGGCGCCAAGCTCGGCAGGCAGATGCCTAGCAGCCTGGCCGCAAACACTGCAGGGGTCGGCCCCCCCCACCGCCCCCGGGGGTGGGGGTACAGGAGGGTCCCGACATGAAAACGGTCACAAACGGCCAAACTTGGAGTCAAATCCGCAGTTTTCGGGGTCGCCGAGTGGCGACGCTCCCGGCGCAGTTGGAGTCTGGGTTTGCCCCCCCCCACGTGGGGGGCAAGAAGGGGTGCGAAACACAGCGTCCGCCATGCCCTGCTGGAACGCCTGGACCGATTGGCCCCAAACTCGGCATGCGGACGCCTAGCGGCCTGGCCACAAACACTGCGGGGGTCGGGGCCCCCCTAGCGCCCCCGGGGGTGGGGGTATTTTGGGGTCCCCGCGTGAAAATGGTTGAAAATGGCCAAAATCGGTGTCGAATCCACAGTTTCCGGGGTCGCCGGGACGAGTGGCGATGCTCCTGATGCTGTGCGAGTTCAGGTTCACCCCCCCTCGGCGTGGGGGGCCAGAAGGGGTGCGAGACACAACATCTGCCATGCCCTGCTGGAACGCCTGGACCGAGCGACACGAAACCTGGCACGCATACACCGTGTGGCCTGACGACACACCCTGTGGGGGTTAGACCCCCCCTAGCGCCCCCGGGGGTGGGGGTACGCAGGGGGGCCCAAGTGAAAATGGTTGAAAGCGGCCAAAATCGCCGTCGAATCCACAGTGTCTGGGGTTGCTCCTGACACTGTCGGAGTCCGGGTTCAACCCCCCTCGGCATGGGGTGCGGGAAGGGGTGCAAGACACAACATCTGCCATGCCCTGCTGGAACGCCTGGAGCGATGTGCACCAAACTCGCCATGCGCGTGCCTTCCAGCCTGGCAACAGATACTCTGGGGGTCAGGCCTCCCTAGCGCCCCAGGGGGGGCCCAGGGCCCCCGCGTGGAAATGGCTGAAAATGGACAAAATCGTCCTCGGTTCTGTAGTTTCTGGGCTCACCGCGACAAACACCGATGCTGTGGGAGTTCGGGTCCGCACCCCCCACTGTGGGGGGCGGGAAGGGGTGCGATACAAGATGTCCACCATGCCCCACTGTGACACCTGGAGCGACTGGCGCCAGACCCGCCATGCGTATGCCTTGAGGCCTGGTGACAAACACTGTGGGGGTCAGGCCCCCCCCCAGTGCCCCCGGGGGTGGGGGTGCGCAGGGGGCCCCAGGTGAAAATGGTCGAAAACGCCCAAACTTACAAGATGGGTCAGGGATGAGAGATATAAACACCCGGGCAACGCCAGGTAACAAAAAGCTAGTCTATATATATATGTAGATATAATCACAGGAAATTGTCACAAGGCTTGCCAGCCAGAAGCTGTTGTCCACGTGGAAGAACAACAAGATCATTCCTTCCGTGGCACTACCAGTCTCTCTCCAGTCTCTCTCTTGTCTCTCTCCAGCCACACTTATGGGGTCAGCAGCCGCTCTGGTGAGGCAGCAGCCCGTTGGGGGGAAGGAGTGTCCTGGGGGTGCGGTGCGTTGGGAGGAATCGAGGGGAGCCCCCGGTGGGGAGGTAAGGGGGCCAAAAGGGGGGACGGGTCAACCCCTCCCCCCACGCTCCCTCCAGGGACCGCTGCCTGGGGTGGGGAGGCACCCCGAAAGCAAGCGAGGGGAAGGTCTTCTCCGTGGTGGCCCCTCCCTTGTGGACGTCTGTACCGGGGGTCGCAGTGAACTTCGCTTCCAGGGCAAGTCGTGGTCATGGGACTTCTCTGTTCACAGGTGTTTGTCCCCAGGTGTCAACCAAGTTCTGGGGCCAAGAGGCCCAAGCAAGGAGTTTGTGCAGTGGACCCGTTGGATTGATGGCCCCACCTTGGTAGGACCATCCAAAGACCCTCACAACAGTCATTTCTCTCAGAGCGAAACAAGGACTGAAGCGGAGGTACTAGGCAGAGGAAACCAAAGAAGCACTAAGACTGACATCCAGGGAAGGGAGGCTCCCAGCCAGTGGCCTCTGGGTGCCGAGGATCTCGGGGAAGGGAGGGGAGTGGAGCTGGTGGAACTCACCCAGAAGACCAGGCTGGCACCCGGGTGGGCCTCCCAGAGCACCGGCACGGCTGACTCCCACCTTCTGCTGTCAGCAGCCAGTGAGAGCCCCAGCCTTGCGCTCTGCCTTTTATACGCACCTCTCAGAACCTTCCAGCTGTGCAGCCAATCAGATCTCATGCTGGCTACTGTATTTACATAACTGTCATTAACTGTCATTTGGGAGAGAGAGAGAGAGAGAGAGAGAGAGAGACGGGGAGAGAGAGAGAGTTGCTTTCCCCCCATCAGACACACATTGTCTAATCCCAGATTTTTCCATCCATTGAGTAAGGAGGCTTGTGCATGTGCGCAGTGCACACACCTTCGTATCAAGGGGTGACATTTCACGAATCAACTGCAGGGGGGTCTAATCTATAAATCTAACTGAGCTGAAACAAATGTGCCGGGTTTTAAGGAAAATTCCTTGAAGGGGGGGTCAGAGATCCATCTTGGCTACTGCAAAGCTGCAGTCGCCGTCAGCGCTCGCAGTGCTGTTTGGGTTGCGCTGCCACTCACGAGCAGAGGGGCAGGTGTCAACAATAGCACAGTGCTCAGTCACACGTTGCCCCCCCCTCTGCAGACTCCACGTGGCCATCATGGTGAACCATCGCTGAGACAGTCTGCCAAGGAATATGGAGAATCCATTGTAAAAGTCAGCTAAGCCAGCGGCCAGCACTGCCCCAACTGCCCACCAGTGAAGTGGATCGGGGTCAGTAGGGGTGGTGTCACCCTGCAAGGTCACATCTGGAGTCGCTCCCAATGACTTTATTTGGAGCTCAGTCCTGTCCGACTCTCCAGAGCCAGTGTGGCCGTGCCAAGGGGGGTTGTGCTGCCTCCTGTGGGGGGCGGGTGCAGCCAGGGAGACCTCCCCCGAGGTGTGGGGACATTTGCTCCCTTTCCTGGAGGGGGCATTGCGGCTGGTGCATCGGGGCTGGAAGGCTGGACAGGATTGGGCCCTTATTCCTTTAACTAGCTGAACGGTGCAGGTCACCCTGCAAATCAGTAACCAACAAAACAACAACAGCGACCCACTGGAGGTAGCCGACTTCTAGAGCTTGGAGATTGTACAACCCATCATGGCCTGTAGCCTGTGATGGGCTTTTCCTTCCGAAATCTGTCCAGTCCTCTTTTAAAGGCACCTAGGCCAGATGCCATCCCAAACTCCTGTGGCAAGGAGTTGCACAGACTAATCACACACTGGGTACAGAAAGATCTGTTTTTGGCTGTCCTAACTCTCCTGACACTCAGAGCACAATCCTCAACTGCCCTGGATTCTCGAGGCCGGCAGGGCAGCTTCGGTGCGCTGGGAGCCTCCCCAGGGCAAGGGCACGTTCTCGCCCTTTCCCCAGGTATGCCCTTCGGGGGGGAGGAGGGCAGAGCCGGCTCCATGAGGAGTTCCACTGTGGCCCTCACCACTTCACTGGGGGCTCCAACCAGTTTGCATGGGGGGGGCTGGAATTCACTCCCCACGGCTTGGGAACTGCCTCCCTGTGGGCTCTCTGTGGCCCCTGCCACGGCTGGTGGGGCCCTCCAGAGATGCGCATTGCGCTTCAATGGTCGTCTTTGCCAGAATGTCCTTGGAGGTGTCCTGAGGCTTCAGAGCATCCGGCCAGGGGATCCCGGGCAGCTGGGTATGCAAGGGGTCAGGTTAGCGCCCCCTGCCAGAGGCCACAATGCCACGGCAGCCAGGTGCTCAGAGGTGTCCCCCTCCCCGTGTTGGCGGGTCTCCGAGTTTCCCCCTGGCTTAGGGAACCCCCTGGAAAGGGGGGAGGTGGCAGATCTACCCTCAGAGCATCTCAGGGACCAGGCCCTGAACAGCAGGTGGGTCCAGCAGGTCGTGGTTGCAGAGCAGCTCCTGAGCCACCCCTGACCCCTGACCCCCACAGCACCGGCCCTTTAGTGGCGCTCCAGGCACTGGGCGAAGCTCGCCTACTCTTGCAGGGGGAGCCTGAGGTCTGCTTCAATCTGCCATCAGCAGAACCCCACTGCGGGCCCAATCCTGTCCAACCCTCCAGTGCTGATGCAGGCAGGGGAGGGCAGTGGTGGAGGCCTCCTCAAGGTAAGGGAAGGTGTGGGGGTGCATTGCAGCTGGTTCAGTGCTAGAAGACTAGATAGGATCGGGCCCTGTCCGACCCTTTCTTCGGACTGTTTCTGCAGGGTCTGCCTTTGGCTTCAGGGAAGACGCGCACCTGAAGGTGAAGGTGCCTCAAGCGCAGGTCATTGGGGCTGCTTCACATGGTCACCCCGTGACCCTGAGGAGAACCTGTCACTTATTGAATGCATCCAGCAGTACAGCAGAGGCGGATCTACAGGGAGGGCAAAGCTCTAAGTGTTGCAAGAAGCCTTACCCTGTCATGTAAATCCCTCCCTCCCTTGCAGCTGTAGCCAGTAAGCAACGCCAAGATGTTGCTTTTCCCTGTGAGGATTGGCTAAAATGGTGCAGGAGAGGAGTGATTTCCACTGCAAGGTAAGGAAAGGAAGTCCAAGCAAACCGTCTTTCTATGTCTATTTCCCACCAAAGGTTCACAAAACAGTTTACAGGCAAAACACAAAGCCAAAAGGCTCCCTGTCCCCAAAGGGCTCCCAATCGAAAAAAGTCCAGCTATCTTCACTGAGTTACTCCCTGGTAAGCGCAGGAGGGAGGATCTGGGGCTCCATGAGGAGTGGGATGCCCGGCCAGGGGAGATGCGCGCGCCCCACTTTCAGCCCGGGAGCCGCAGGGGGAGACTCGGCTCCTCTGCAAAGAGTCTTTCTTCTCGGCTGGCCAGCACTCCGAGGGTTAAACGGAGCGATGCCGGATTCCTAGAGGGGCGAAGGGGGGGCAGGGCTGGAGTGGGGAAGTTCCCTCCTGCGCCGCAGCCCCCTCCTCCCTCCCTCCAGCCACTCTCCCAGGGTCAACAGCCGGTGGGGTGAGCCCGCAACCCGTTGAGGGGAAGGGGCGTGCTGGGGGTGCGGTGGGTGGGTGGGAATCGAGGGGAGCCCGTGGGGGGGAGGGCCGGGGTCCGATGATGCTCCAGGGCGGGTCCTGCTCCGAGGGCTGCGCGCTTCTCTCGCCGGGAGCAGCGGGGCAGTGGCGTTCCCAGCGCGCTCCTTCGACCAGCGCAGTCCCGGGGCCCCGATTTGGCTCCGCAGCGGCGCCGCTTCTGCCCCCCCTCCTGGGGACGGGCCTGGGGGCCTGGAAGTTCCATCGGGGGGCGGCCGGGCGAAGTGGGGGGCCGGGTGGGGGCTCTGGCCGCGGCTGCTCCCCCCTCCCCGGGATTCCGAGTGCGGGTCTGGGGAAGGCGCGGAGAGTCTCGCTGGCTGTTTTATTTTCAATCCCTCTTATGCACCTTTGGAAACTCTCGATATTTTGTGGTCAGAAGTGTAGCGCCTGTTCTCGTTTCCTTCTCAGAGGAGTTTTCCAGACCTGCCTGACCTGAAGCCAAAGGCAGACCCTGAAGAAATAAAAGTCACAGGGCCCGATCCGAGCCAATGCAGCCCCAAACCCTCCCTTACGTTGAGGAGGCCTCCGCGACTGCCCTCCCCTGCCTGCATCAGCGCTGGAGGGTTGGACAGGATCGGGCCTGCAGTGGGGGTTCTGGTGGCGGCAGAGAGAAGCCGAGCTCAGGCTCCCTCTGCAAGAATCTGGCTAGTTCTGGGCCCCTCTCGATCTATGCGGGGGGACAGCTCAGAAATCAGCGCATAAATAAACAATGTTTCCCATAGGAACTGCTTTCCTAAGCAGTCAGTGGGGACCAGTGTAGGGCCTTGGTAGGAGCCCCAGAAAGGACTGGAGGAAGTGGGGGGGGGAGATAAGGGAGAGACTGAATGGAGGGCAGAGGAGCAGGACGAGGGAGGAATGGAGGAGGGAGGCGGCTGATGGGGTGGCGGGTGAGATGAAGGAGGAGGGGGATGCAGGGAGGAGGGAGACAAGGCGGGGCAAGAGCTTGTGGCAGGAGCCAATCAAGGCAGGAGAGGAGGGAGGGTGGAGTCCAGCCAAGGAGAGGGAGGAATCCGGGCCAAGTCCCAGGGGGCAGGAGAGGGGGTGGCCCGGTTTCCAGAGACCAGCCAGCAGGAGGGCAGCCCCACATGTCGACTCCTCCCCACAGCTGGGAGGGCCCTTCGGCACCATGTCCCGGCCTGCTCCTGTAGACGCAGGGGGCTGGGTGCTCAGACCCCCTGGCTGTCCTTTCCTTGGGGGGGGGCGAACACAAGCCTGCCCCCGAAGCCTGTCCATGTGGGGGAGCAGGACAGCCGCGGCTGGGGTGATGCAGGGCCCCTTCCCCACCTCTTCCACCGCCCTCCCTTCCTCCCAGGCGCTCAGAGTGGGGCCCGAAGTTCCGTCCCTCCTCTGGTCCTCAGCAGGCCCGCGAGGTGGGTGAGGCTGAGCGACAGCCTGTGCCCCACGGTTGCCCAGGAAGCTTCGGGGCTGAGCAGGGACGTCTTCACCTGCCCCGGGGCCCAGAGGCTTTGGGGTCTTTCCAGCGGAGCTCTTCAGGAAAGCTCCGGCCACATTGAATGGCGCCCCCTGGTGGATGGCCCAGGATCTGCTCCCCTTTACGAAGAAGTCAGGCGTTGGGGGGAAGGACCCGATACATTTCTCCCTGTCCCCGGCTCGCTCTGCCTGCCTGCCTCCTTACGACCCTCCTAGGACCCCCCCCCAACTCCCTCCCTTTGGGTGTGTTAAACTAGCAGCTCAAACTGTGCGGGTCGGTGTGATTTCCTGCTCTGGCAGAGGTCGGAGGAGAAAGAGACCCTGGCAGGCACCGCGGGGGAGGAGGTGGAACCCCTAGACCTAAAATCTGAGCCTTTCCCCCCCCCACCCTCTTAATACCAGGGAGGGGAGGAGGGAATCTGAGGAGAAAGGCCCCCCCCCCGCCAGCCTTGACAGGAGATAAGACAGAACTCAAAAGAGACACCAAGAAGGTCTACGGAGGCCCCCCCCGAAGTCCGAGCCTTCCCCCCTCCTGCGCCCTCTTAATACCAGGGAGGGGAGGAGGGAGGCAGCAGGGGGTGAGAGCCTCCCCAGACCGGTTCCCCACTTTGCCTTCCTGCCCTCCTGGTGGGTCCTCCTCTGATCGCTGGCCTGCTCCTGGCTCCCTGGAAGGGGTGTGTGTGTGTGTGTGTGTGTGTGTGTGTGTGTGAGAGAGAGAGAGAGAGAGAGAGAGAGCTCCAGTTCTGACACAGCCAGGGGTCATCTCAAATTCCCTTTGCTTTTGAAATGGACCGCGCAAGAAGCAGGCTGGAAGCATCACCTCCGCTAGTTCTCTTGGCTTAACAGAGAAGGCAGCCCTGGGGGGGGGGGGAGCCTGCCAGAAGCTGCACAAAGGAACACGGCCCAGGCAGGCTGGAAAGGGAAACGCCCAGCTCTGGAGTGCTGGAAGGCGGAGAAGGAAGGCAGCCCAGATGGCTTTGCCTCGCTGGTGGGGGGTTGGAGGGTATTCTATCTTTTTATTGGTTTTATCTTTTTGACTCCTGCAAGTTTCTTTGCTCCTACAGAAGAAGCAGGTGGAATCAAACATCGTCAGGAGGAGAGTTGGACTTGGCAGCTGAGAAGCCTCCGTGCCTGAGCGAGGAGGACTGGCTGAGAGTTGCGGCTCCCAGAAGGAACTGCGGAGGTTGGAGCAGGAGGAGCATCTCGGCCACGAAGCGGGGAAGGTCCAGCCCCCTTGGAGCATCTGCGTCTTGCCAGGTGTGTGGCTCAGTGAGGAGGGGCAGAGAGAACTGGGCACCCCCGTTCCATGTGACCCCCCTCCTCCCCCTGCATCTCCCAGTCAGGGATTTCCCCCACACTGGCTCTCCTGGTCCAAGTGACAGGAACTGGCCTGGAATCAGTGCAGGGAAGATCCCCTGCCTGGGTTCCAGGCAGGAATGGCAGGCGGACGACTGAACTGTTTTTGGTGGGTCTGAAAGGCTTTGGAGAAGCAGGTTTTCCACGGAGTCTTCAAGTGCAGAAGGGAGGGGCCTCAATAGGCAGAGAGGGGAAGGGCCAAAGTTGCCAAAGGAAGAAGTGCAGGGCAGTGAATCCGGATGTGTGGGGCTCACCCCACGGAGCTTGGCCCGACTGATGCTCCTTCCAAATGAAACAGCTGGATACAAATATCTAGGGAAAGAATATTAATGGTGAAAAGTACAAAAACCAAATGGTGTTCCTGGTTTTGCAGGAGCCTGAGCCTCTCGCCATCAGAACCAAAGATCCGAGTCAGGTCTTTGAGCCACAGGTGACTCTGAAGGCGAGGGAGGGGGCCTGCGTTCTATCCACAACTGCCTTACGTCACAAAAACCTGGGATACTGGATATTTTGTGGTCAGAAATGAATCGCATGTTCTTGTTTCCTTCTCAGAGGAAGTTTCGAAACCTGCATTTCCCCGATGGAAGGAGGGGAATGTGTGTCTTCCCAGGATCTCGGGGAAGAAGAGAAATCGGAAGGTAACAATCCTGCATCACAGGGCAGAGGCTTTGGAGGGTGCTGGGTGGGTGGGACCAGAAGGGTACTGTGGTGAGTGGCGACCCTTTGCCCCAATGGAGACTCTCCTCCCTTCTGTGGCAAGTTGGGGTTGGTGAGGCTGAGTCAGCAAAGGGCCTCCCTCCCGTTCTGATCCCTTCAACGGCAAAGCCACAGCAGTCCCTTGCTTGAGTCTTAGACCAAAACTGCCTGTGTGATCTGAGTGGCTGATGCTCTGGCCCACCATGTTCTTTTCCTCCACGTGTCGTCTTCTGCTCAGTCCCTGCTTCCTTTCCCAACCCAGAGGATGGGAAGAGGCACAAAGGAAGCCATGGGGTGGTTGAGAGTGGCCATCCTCTGCCCATTCTCTGCCCTAGGCAGTTGTCTCAGTTGGCCTCATGGACGGGCCAGTTACAGTTAGGACAAAATGCAGCTGCGCGAGTGGTAACGGGCTAGACGGTTTGACTCTGCAGGCCATGAGGGAGTGTGTAGTGTAAAACCACCAGACTCATATGCCCTATAACCTGCTCAGGGCCCCTATGAGTTGTGATTTCTTTTCAGCAGGGTGTGACCTATTTTAACAAGGTTTATAACCACCGCTACTAGTCAGGGCCTAAAGTTAAGAAGACTTCTTAACTTCTAAATGCCCTCCCAGACTATACAAGTCCCAATTATTTGGACTTTTCCAATAGTTGGTAAGCGTGTCCAATTAACAAACTGGTTCCCCTGGTTCCCAAAGACAAACCAAACATTAATTGAATTAACTGTAATTTATTTACAACAAGGGTTTACAACTTAAGGAAAGCTTACAAGCAAATAACTGAGATACTTTTTTAAAATAATATAAAAAACTAGGCTCCTGCCTCTTACTGGACCCTGCTTCTTCAGGTGGATGATGATGTTCTTCTCCTTCAATCCTTGGTGGTGGTTGTTGTTGTTTTATATACCTTTTTTGGCACAACCATTTAGCCAATCAGGGTAAAGGTCGCCCTCTCCTGATTGCGTTATCTGCTGATGGAATGTCCATGATTGAATTTACTGTTCTGACCTCAGCTGCAACCTCACACCTTTTGCAAACCCAAGAAGGTGATAGGTTGCTCTTGATTGAGTTTAGGAGTGAGCTTGATTACTATCACCTGATGTTGTTTTGCAGCTTCAGCTCACTCCTGCAAGACTAAGTTGATGGAGTCAACAAAAGGAAGTCAAGCCAGGGCCTAGTCTTCCTTGGCTCTTTACATGTAGTTCTTAATTCTTCTGGAAGGGAATTTCCTATTTGTGGAGCTGCTACAGAGAATGCTCGTTCCCAAGTTGCCATCCCTTTAACTTAGGACAGAGGGGGCACTTGAAGGAGAGCCCCTTTAGATGATCTAAGAGGGCGAACTGGTATGTATGGGAGAAGGCGGTCCTTTAGGCAGGCTGGGCCTGAGTCATGAAGGGCCTTGAAGGTCAGGGCCATCCTCTGAAGTGGAGATGGGAAGTGAATGGGCAGCCCCTGCAGCTGCGGAAGGAGTGGGCCTCCCGAGTCAAACCCTCAGATCTTCTCCTGCAAACGTTTCAAGGGCTTTGACCCTCGGCTCTGTCTAGGTTGAGCCCCACAAGCCAAACTCCAGGCCGAGAGGGCAGCAGAACGTGAGGTTTTTCTACGGCACCATCTCGTGACTGATTATAGGGAGATCCAAGATTGCCTGTGCTGTTTTTCCCTGTTGGACTTGGGCAAAGATGATGAAGGATGAAGGAAAAGGAAGACACAGTTCAGTCGGTCTTCCTTGTGCGGGGATGAGTCGGCCTCCTGGCTCTGCAGGCCCCACTTTCACAGGAAGTACAACAAAAACCCTGGAAGCTATTCTGGAGGTGGGTTTTTGCCCAGCGGGACCCCTCTGGGAACTCAATCTTTTGGCCTCCTTCACCATTGCCGGGCAATGGTAGCAGCGAATCAGAACCGCCACGTCTGTTTGCGCTGAGCTGTGTGTCCAAACCAAAGGGGAAGAGTGGGGGATGGGCAGGGAGGGAGTGCTTTGCACTAGGACCACCTGCCAGATCTGGGCTGCTCAGACTGGAGCCGCTGGAGCAGAGGAGTGTCTTATCCGGGTTGCAGGAATGACGCTCAGAGTCCACGTTGGGGGACAGTTGCAGCACCTCATTCGCTGACGTCTTGTGGACCTTCCACGTCTATGCTAGCTTCCAAAGTTGCCTGCTGCTGACCAGTCAGCGCAGTTCAGGGGTGGAGCGGGGCCCTCTCTGGTGTGTCTGAGTGCTCCATGTGGATGTGCGTAAACCCATAGATGGATGCTGTCTATCCGGAGTTTGAGGAGGCCTCACCAACAGCTACTGGGAAAACTCCACAATCAGAGAATAAGAGGGTAGGTCCGCTTATGGGTTACAAATTGGCTGGGGAGCCAGAAGCAGAGAGTGGGGATCAATTGGCCATTTTCACAGTGGAGAGAGGTGAAAGGCAGAGTGCCCCAAGGATTTGTCCTGGGACTGGGGCTTGTCAACTTGTTCCTAAATGAGCTGGAGACAGGCATAAGCAGTGAGGTGGTCAAGTCTGTGGATGACATGAAACTTTTCTGGGTGCTGAAAACCAGAAGGGGTTTTGAAGAGCTCCAGAAGGATCTCTCCAATCTGGGGGAATGGGCAGCCAAATGGCAGATGCATTTCAATGTAGACAAGTGTACAGTGATGCACACTGGGGCAAAAAATCAAAACTTCACATATAAGCTAATGGGTTCTGAGTTGTCTGTGACAGATGAGAAGAGAGATCTTGGGGTGCTCTCTTGCCCTGACAATCAGGCTTCTCTCTCTGTTCCAGGAAGCAGCAGCCAAGGCCATGAGGATGAAGACAGATCAGGGAGGCAGGAGGGGAGCCCAGCACCGATTCGGAGAAGGAAACTTGTTGTTTATCTCCATAAAATCCAAATCGACGAGGACTGTCTCAGAAAGAAGAGATGGAAAAGGCATCCTTTGCACGGACAAGGACTCACCTCTGAAATGAAGATGGAGAAACACAACAGAACTGACACAGGGAAGAAATCCGTTCAGCGCTCTGAGTGGAGAAAGAGCTTCAGGGACAGCACACACGTTCCTTCCCCTGAACAGACCCACACAAGGGAGAAAGCTGCACGTCACGACGGATCGAAAAAGCAGCAAGGAAACCAGGCAGAGCAATGGAGAAATAAATCTGAAGTTTGTCAGGGGGAGGATTTTGACCTCCTCGCAAGTGATCCCAAAAAGGAAACTGGAAAGAGGAAGGACAAACGCCCTCACATGGGGGAGAAACCGTATCAATGCCTGGAGTGTGGAAAGAGCTTCAGTGGGAGCTCCAGCCTGTCACGGCATCAAAGAACACACACAGGGGAGAAACCATATAACTGTTTGGAGTGCGGAAAGAGCTTCAGTCAGAGCTCCAGCCTGTCACTGCATCTAAGAACACACACAGGGGAGAAACC
>JAJKFI010039605.1:0-19792 GCA_029204185.1 Lerista edwardsae | reverse complement strand
GCACACCAGCCTCAGGCTGCTGGATCACTGGAGCTGAGAAACGGCGGCAGAAGCAATGGCGGCACGATGAGGCGAAGTCTGTGGCTGGGGCAGCTCCAGGCTGGGTCCCGCCTGGCAGGGAGGAGGTGCCGCCGCCGCCCTTCCTCGTCCCCACCCCGCTCTCCTCGGCCTCCACTGCCCGGGCGAGAGAAGCGCTGAGCCCGAGGAACGTGGCTGGCAGGGAGCCTCTGTCTCGCCCTCGCCTCCTCCTCGCACACGCGCTGCCGCTCCTCGCTCTGTTCCTGCCCGGGCGGCGCAGTCGCGTGGGGGCCTCCCCTCAGGTTGCCCGTCTCCCTCCCTCCTCCTCCTCGGGGGTTGGTTAGAGGGCGCTGTCTCCACTACTCTCCTTCTTCCTTACTCCACCTCCCCACCTTCCTTCACACTTGTCTCACAGGAGCGCCTCTTGGTGTCTTCAAAACCGGCACCACTGAATGAAAATGAAACCTGCGGAGGCTCACAGGGCCTCTTCCCACTGAGACGGCAGTTCCCAGCCTGGGGCACGTGTTTCCCATAGGAACCGAAGCAGTCAGTGGGGGCCAGTGTAGGGCCTTGGTAGGAGCCCCAGGAAGGCCTGGAGGAAGGAGCGACAGCCTGTGCCCCTCGGTTGCCCAGGAAGGTTCGGGGCTGAGCAGGGACGTCTTCACCTGCCTCTGGGCCCAGAGGCTCTTGGGTCTTTTGGGCCACCAGCAGAACTGTTCAGGGAAGCTCCAGCCACATGAAAGGGAGGCCCCGGGGGGATGGGCAGGTTCTCCTCCCCTTTACAAACAAAGCCTCTGCAGCTCACTCCGTGCATCGCAACGCACACACACACACACAAGCCCCCCCCCCCCCCGGCTATCTAGCTGCAGGTGGGCTTCTTCTCACAAAGAGATCCAGAGTTGCATGGGAGCTCCCCACCCCAGCAGACACACAGGCGGACATCTGAGGGGCAAAAAACGGAGAAGCCAAAAGGGAGAAAAACCTGACAGACGGACCTGGCCTGGCCTGAGATTTCCGCCTGTGTTTCTGCTACTTTAGGAGTGGGTGGGGGTGGGGAGCTTCCCAGGCCTTCAACAGCAGGTGGGCCCAGCAGGTTGTAGTTGCAGAGCAGCCCCCCAAGACACCCTCCCCCCTGCACCCCACAGCACCAGCCCCTTAGTGAGGCTCCAGGCACTGGGCGAAGCTCCTTTCCTCTTGCAGAGGGAGCCTGAGCTCTGCTTCTCTTTGCCGTCACCAAAACCCCCACTGCGGGCCCAATCCTGTCCAACCCTCCAGCGCTGATGCAGGCGGGGGAGGGCAGTCGTGGAGGGGGGTGGTGAGGCACCCCGAAAGCAAGCGAGGGAAAGGTCTTCTCCGTGGTGACCCCTCCCTTGTGGACTTCTGTACTGGGGGTCACAGTGAACTTCGCTTCCAGGGCAAGTCGTGGTCATGGGACTTCTCTGTTCACAGGTGTTTGTCCCCAGGTGTCAACCAAGTTTTGGGGCCAAGAGGCCCAAGCAAGGAGTTCGTGTAGTGGACCCGTTGGATTGATGGCCCCACCTTGGTAGGACCATCCAAAGACCCTCACAAAAGTCATTTCTCTCAGAGCGAAACAAGGATTGAAGCGGAGGGACCAGACAGAGGAAACCAAAGAAGAACCCAGAATGACATCCAGGGAAGGGAGGCTCCCAGCCAGTACCGAGGATCTTAGGGAGGGGAGGGGAGTGGAGTGGAGCTGGTGGGACTCACCCAGAAGAACAGGCTGGCACCCTGGTGGGCCTCCCAGAGCACCGGCACGGCTGACTCCCACCTTCTGCTGTCAGCAGCCAGAGAGAGCCCCATCCTTGCACTCTGCCTTTTATACGCACCTCTTAGAACCTTCCAGCTGTGCAGCCAATCAGATCTCATGCCGGCTACTGTATTTACATAACCGTCACTAACTGTCATTTGGGAGGGGCAGAGAGAGAGAGAGAGAGAGAGAGAGAGAGAGAGAGAATTGAACTCCTTTGGAGCCAAATACCCCCTTGAAATAAGTCTATTAGCCAACAATGTTGCTTTTCCCCCCCTCAGACACACATGGCCTAATCTCAGTTTTTTCCATCCATTGAGTAAGTCGGCTTGTGCATGTGCGCAGCGCACACACCTTCGTACCAAGGGGTAACATTTCACGAATCAACTGCAGGGGGGTCTAATCTATAAATCTAACTGAGCTGAAACAAATGTGCAGGGTTTTAAGGAAAATGCCTTGAGGGGGGGTCAGAGATCCATCTTTGCTACTGCAAGGCAGCAGTCGCCGTCAGCGCTCGCAGTGCTGTTTGGGTCGCGCTGCCACTCACGAGCAGAGGGGCAGGTGTCAAAAATAGCACAGCGCTCAGTCACACGTTGCCCCTGCCTCTAGAGACTCCACGTGGCCATCATGGTGAGCCATCGCTGAGACAGTCTGCCAAGGAACATGGAGACTCCATTGTAAAAGTCAGCTAAGCCAGCGGCCAACACTGCCCCAACTGCCCACCAGTGAAGTGGATCGGGGTCAGTAGGGGTGGTGTCACCCTGCGAGGTCACATCTGGAGTCACACCCAATGACTTTATTCGGAGCTCAATCCTGTCCGACTCTCCAGAGCCAGCGTGGCCGTGCCAAGGGGGTTGCGCTGCCTCCTGTGGTGGTGGTGGGGGGGGTGCAGCCAGGGAGACCTCCCCCGAGGTGTGGGGACATTTGCTCCCTTTCCTGGAGGGGGCATTGCGGCTGGTGCATCGGGGCTGGAAGGCTGGACAGGATTGGGCCCTTATTCCTTTAACTAGCTGAACGGTGCAGGTCACCCTGCAAATCAGTAACCAACAAAACAACAACAGCGACCCACTGGAGGTAGCCGACTTCTAGAGCTTGGGGATTGCACAACCCATCATGACCTGTAGCCTGTGATGGATTTTTCCTTCAGAAATCTGTCCAGTCCTCTTTTAAAGGCACCTAGGCCAGATGCCATCCCCACCTCCTGTGGCAAGGAGTTGCACAGGCTAATCACACACTGGGTAAAGAAAGATTTCTTTTTGGCTCTCCTAACTCTCCTGACACTCAGAGCAGAATCCTCAACTGCACTGGATTCTCGAGGCCGGCAGGGCAGCTTCAGTGCGTTGCGAGCCTCCCCAGGGCACGTTCTCACCCTTTCCCCAGGTATGCCCTTCTGGGGGGGGGGCAGAGCCTGCTCCATGAGAAGTTCCACTATGGCCTTCACCACTTCACTGGGGGCTCCAACCAGCTTGCATGGAGGGGGGGGGCTGGAAATCACTCCCCACGGCTTGGGAACTGCCTCCCTGTGGGCTCTCTGTGGCCCCTGCCAAGGCTGGTGGGGCTCTCCAGAGATGCGCAGTGCGCTCCAATGGCCGTCTTTGCCGTCATGTCCTTGGAGGTGTCCCCCTGTTTCCCCCTGGCTTAGGGAACCCCCTGGAAAGGGGGGAGGTGGCAGATCTACCGTCAGAGCATCCCAGGGATCAGGCCCTGAGGAGCAGTTGGGTCCAGCAGGGCATACTTCAGAGCAGCCCCCCCCCAATAAACCCCTTCCCTCCCCCTTCGCCCCCACAGCACCAGCCCCTTAGTGGCGCTCCAGGCACTGGGCGAAGCTCCTTTCCTCTTGCAGAGGGAGCCTGAGCTCTGCTTCTCTCTGCGGTCCCCAGAACCCCCACTGCGGGCCCAATCCTGTCCAACCCTCCCGTGCTGATGCAGGGAGGGGAGGGAAGTCGTGGAGGCCTCCACATCAAGGCCAGGGAGGATTTGGGGCTGCATTGCAGCTGGTTCGGTGCTGGAAGGCTGGATAGGATCGGGCCCTGTCGCTTTCTGCAGGGTCTGCCTCTGTCTTCAGGGAAGACGCACCCCTGAAGGTGAAGGAGCCTCCTCAAGCGCAGGTCAACGGGGGCTGCTTCACACGCTCAGCCCATGACCCGGAGGAGAACTGCGCAGCTTCTTGAATGCGCTCTTTCTATACCTCTTTCCCACCAAAGGTTCACAAAGCGGTTTACAGGCAAAACGTAGAAGCTAAAAGGCTCCCTGTCCCAAAAGGGCCCCCTATAAAAAAAAAAGTCCAGCTGTCTTCAGTGTGTTACTCCCCGGGTAAGTGCATGGGGGAGGATCGGGGGATGCCTGGGGAGGGGGGATGCCCGGCCAGGGGAGTCGTGACTCGTGCCCCACTTTCAGCCTGCGAGACTCGGATCCTCCGCAAAGGGTTTTTCCTCTCGGCTGCCTGGCACTCCCAGGGTTAAGCGAGCAACTCCGGATTCCTAGAGAGGCGAAGGGGGGGCAGGGCTGGAGTGCGGAAGTCCCCCGTCCTGGGCCGCCCCTTCCTCCCTCCTCCAGCAGCCATGTATGCTGACCATGAAGGTAAGATAACAGGAGGGGACATGCCTTAAGAAGAGATAGCAGCCAAATGAGGCCAGGGGGCGGGCTTAGCAGCCATGTTGTTATGCTCAAAACAATCCTTATTTCAAGCATTTCAGATTGCTTTGCTCGTACTGTTTAGGACTGAGTAGTTTACTCCTGAAATAAAAACTTACGAAAATAAAAACGTGTGATCGTGTAGAAACATTATTGGTAACCTTATTATGATTTAATATGCAATTACAAGGTGAAATTCCTCATAATTATATAACTGAACATACCGGACGAAATGCTGTCTATTTTAACTCAGACTACTTGCTGTTCACCTGAGCGAACAGAATTTCCAGCATTTCCTTCTTACCTTCTAAAGCCTATGAAGACTAGGGAAATGCGCTGCTTAGAAGGTTGTGGGCGGTGACTATTCGGATGCGCATCGGAATAATGTACCTATATTATTTGGAAGCATGATCAAATGTGTAGTCTTATTGACATGCACATAACATTTGGTGTAAAATTCACAACAACAGTTCCACTTTCGGTAATGTAATGTATTCAGATGAGCGGCCAAATGTGTAGTCTTACTGGCGTGCAAACCAAACATTTTGTATCCGAAAAATCACTGCTGAAGGTTGTATGTGGATTGAGTTCCTTTTACTTCTTCATACCTACTTCAGTTTGTGAAGGGTTGCATGCTTTAGGAAGTAATATTTATCAGTAGCAATTAATCACAATGATTTTAAGTACCTGAGAAAAGTAATCCCATTTTTCGTACAGCGATTCGTGCACCCATATGCACCCATATGCAGAACACGCAGTCATTATTAAAAACGTTGAGATTAACAGGTGCGGGGTGAATGCGCGGCAATCCTCCTTGGCGGGAAAGATCTGAGTCATCCATATTGTTACGCCCAAGACTTCAAGAAAATGATGTCAGGTCCCCTCCTGTTATCTTACCTCTATGATGCTGACTCACGGCCCTGCACTTCCTCCTTGCAAAAGCTGCTTCCCCAAAGCCTTTCCAGGCCCCCAAAGACAGTTCGGTCGTCCAGGGGCGCAGCGTGCCTTGCCCGCGCCAGGGACAGCAGCCGGAGTGGTGAGCCCGCAGCCCGTTGGGGGAGTGGTGGGTGGGGAGGAGTTTGGGGAGCCCCTAGTGCCTCCTTCGGATCCTCTGTGTGTGTGTGTGTGTGTGTGAGAGGGAGGGAGGGAGAGGGACCTCCAGCTCTGACCCAGCCAGGCCTGTCCCGAGAGCGGAGGAGGCAGCAGGGCCACTTCAGGGCTCCTCTCCGCTTCCCTTTCCTTCCATTTGGACGTGGACCGCGCAAGAGGCAGGCTGGAAGCAGCACCTTCTTCGCAAAGAAGGGGGGGGGAGCCTGCCGGGAGCTGCCCAAAGGAACGCGGCCCAGGCAGGCTGGAAAGGGAAACGCCCAGCTCTCGAGTGCTGGAAGGCGAAGAAGGAAGGCAGCCCAGATGGCTCTGCCTCGGTGTTGGAGGGACTGTGTAGACGCCGGACTGGAGGGGGCCAGGAGGGGCCGATGCAAGACCCAGAGGGAGGCGGTGGAGGCAGCAGAGAGCAGCCCTCTAGCCCGAAAAGGTTCCTGATTCCGAGGGGCTGGGGGCTTTTTCATGATGTGGAAAGAACTTCACAGGAAGTAGACAACTTACTATGCCTCAGAGAAGCCACACAGGGGAGAAACCGTATCAAGAGCTATGACGCTCTTTCCACACTCCAAGCATTGATACGGTTTCTCCCTTGTGTGGCAACGTCGGCCTTGCCAGTCTGGCGCTGCTTAGAATTGCACCCTCAGTCGGAGTGGAAACCTGTCTGTGCATCAAAGAACCCACACCAGGGACAAACCTTATCAATGTCTGTTGTTGTTCAGTCACTAAGTCGTGTCTGACTCTTTGCGACCCCATGGCCTCCCTATCCTCCACTAGCTTCTGGAGTTCGCCCAATTTCATATTCATTGCTTCTCCTTTTGCCTTCAATCTTTCCCAGCATGAGGATCTTTTCTAAAGAATTCTCTTTTCTCATGAGGTGGCCAAAGTATTGGAGCTTCAGCTTCAGGATTTGTCCTTCCAGGGAGCAATCAGGCTTGACTTCCTGGAGGATTGGCCGATTGGATCTCCTTGCAGTCCAGGGGACTCTCAAGCGTCTTCTCCAACACCATCATTCGAAAGCATCTATTCTTCGGCGCTCTGCCTTTCTTATGGTCCAGCTCTCACAGCCGTACATTGCTACTGGGAAAACCATCGCTTTGACTAGGCGAGCCTTTGTTGGCAGGGTGATGTCTCGGCTTTTGATTAAGTTGTCTAGGTTCGCCATAGCTTTCCTCCCAAGAAGTAAAAGTTCTTCTAGGGCAGTGATGGCAAACCCATGACATGCATGTCAAAGGTCACATGTCATGACGATTTGGGTGACATACCAGCATTTGCCAACACCCAACAACAACTGAGTTTGTTTTTGTAATGGTTTGATGTTTTGTAATCCTGGGTGATGAGTTGATGTTTCTTCACCCCAACACAGTGTCTTTTCTAGTGGCTGCTGCTGCTGGTGTTCTGCATTTTTTAGATTGTGAGCCCTTTTGGGACAGGGAACCATTTAACTTTTTATTTATATATTAATAAAATAACTTTTATTTGCCTGTAAACAGCTTTGGGAGCTTTATGTTGAAA
Organism: Lerista edwardsae; assembly: GCA_029204185.1. Lineage (NCBI taxonomy): Eukaryota > Metazoa > Chordata > Lepidosauria > Squamata > Scincidae > Lerista > Lerista edwardsae. The sequence goes on along the minus strand of JAJKFI010039605.1, from coordinate 12,756 downwards.
AGTATTTATATAAATACTTTTTGATTTTTTTTCTTTATATAATGTGGTCAAGGAGGTGGAAGTGTTATTTGGGGGTGAATTTGGGAAGTTAAGGAATGTCGTTTTTTTAAAGAGGGGATGCTGGAAGGGTTGTAGTTGAAAGCATGACTCCTTGTGAAATAAGAGAGAAAACAGAGCCAGATATTTGGGGAAGAACACCTGATCATAGTTAGTGATTAGTTCTTCTGTGGCTAAGGAAGATGACGGAAACCACCCCTGGAAGGAATTAAGAACTAGGAGGGTAACTAGGACCCAGAAAGGGTTTTGTGCTATAAATGGAGAGAGTGTGTTTGACCAAAGGGAGAGAGAGGGGGGACTTGCCAGGGAATCCTGGTGCTTATAAGGACTATGCTGAGTGTTGCCTGGAAGTCTCCTCTCTGTCAGCTGAAGGTGGATAGAATGTTATCTTTGCTACCTGAATTGTGTTCTTTTGTGTCTTCTCAATTGTTCTTTAAGTCTTTCCTCTTGAATGCCTGACCTCCCCTTTGGGTGGAAGGTGGAGAGGCTTTATGTCAACCTTGTATTTTAAATAAATCTGGCTTCTTATGAATCTTGGAGTGTTGCAGCTCTTTGACCAGAGGGATCTATAATCCTGGGAAATGGAGAACCCTGAATTGAAAACCGGGCCAGAGAATTCTCCCCCCCCCCCGGGTGGCCACTCTGGAGAGAGGGAGTGCTGGAAGCCAGAGAGGGAGCAGGATATTGGGGTCCTCAGAAGTTGGGGATGGACCAAGTGGAGAGAGGGGAAGAAGGGGGGAGCTGCCAGGGGGAGTGGTCTGCTGGAGACCGTCACTCTCTGGAAGCTCAGGTTCCCCTGTGGTGTTCCTAAGTGGGACCACAAGACACAGGGAAGTGGGGACTGGAGGGGTCTGGTGTGAGCTCCGCAGGACTGGGGTGTCCGCTGGCCAGAAGTATTTCACCCCCCTCTTCCTTGACAAATGCAGAGCCCCCCCAAATGATTGGACTGTATTTTTTTAAATAAAGGGATTTGTAAACAATTGCGTAAATAACTGTCTCTCTTTTGTTGGGGGTGGGGAGTGACCCGCCAGCAGAGTCAAGTTAGGCATTTCCGAAACGCCAGACCCAAAAGGCTCGCCGTCACTGCTCTCGGCCGTCCTTCTGAAGCAACGCCCATCACCCCAGGGGGGCTGAGGAGGATGTGGTTCCCACCCGTGGCGTCGCTAGAGGGGCGCAGGGGGTGCAGGCCACACCAGGTGATGCGCACGTGGCTGTGTGACACCACTAGGGACCAAAACTGCTGAAATGGCAGCTTTAAATGATAATACCGGTTGATGCGGAATTTCACCCGGAATTCAATTAAAAAAAACCCAGAGTGTAATATTTTTATTCTATCAAATGTTATGGCCCCAAAACCAAAACTTTTCATGTAAAAATTGTGATTTTTTAAAACTTCACGGTTTTATGGAATAATACATCCTCATGCAGAGGTCCGAGTCGCTCTGGGAAGCGGCTTGCGCGGAAGCCATGTCTCTCCGAAGAGCCATGCGGGGGGGGGGGGGAGCACTTGCTGCCCCTCCCCTGGTGCCAACTCCCCCCCGTAACACCCCTGCGGCCAAGGGGGGAGAGCTCGGTCAAGTCCTTGGAGAAGTGGGGCTCCCCCTCTGGGCCGTCCTAAGAAGGTACGGTCCCCCCTTCGCCCTCCAGCCCCAGGAGGCCTGAGAAAGGGAGGGGCTGGAAGAGGAGGTGCTGTGGACACCCTCCCTTTCCCTCACACCTGGACAGGCCCGACTCCATTTTGGATTTCATCCTGGGAGTGAAAGAGGTTGTTGCCCTGCAAGTAGATGAGGTCACACAGGTGACCCTCAGGAGGGGAGGTTCATTCCAGGGCTATGAAGAATTGGGGCCAGGGAGATCTGTCCGTCTCCTTTCCCTCAGGGTCTGGAAATGCCAGTCTGGGTCTCTGACCATAGGAGTCGGGAAGGGCAAGTCCTGCCTGAAAGTGAACTAAGTCCCTGTCTGGCTCACCTGGGCAATTCCTCCCAAACTCTGCCGAGAAGTCTCTCTCCCCCCCCCCCGCCTCTGAAGCAGCCCACACCCTGCTACCCCCCCCCACTGCCCAGCAGGAAGGTTTTGAGGGGTGAGCAGTCAGGAGCCGGCTCAGTCCCAGCAAGGCAGGAATTCCTGATGCATCACCAAAGCAGCAGCTCCAAACACCTCTGTTGTCTGAAGAGCGTTTTGCTTCCTTGGGGCAAATGGGTGTATCTACCCTTGTTCTGGGAAGCAGAATTTGGGGGAGGGGAAGGAACTTGGGAGAAGAAGGAAGAGGTTCAAGTCAGGGCCCTTCAGACACTAGCTGGAGTGTCCCTGCTGTGGTCTGGAGGCTTCGGTCCCAGTCAGGAAGCCTCCTCCGTCTGGGGCCCTGCCAAGGACTGCTTTTGCTCCACTGCAGGGTCCTGGAATCTCGCAGCCCTGCCTGTGTTGCCTGCAAGGACCTCCCAGCCCTGCCCAGCGGAACAGGAGAGGGAGCATCTCCCCCCCCCCACCTTTTCTCTTGTTTGGAAGTCCACTGAAAGCTCTGAAACTGAAAAGTACCTGCAATGAAATGTGCCTTTTAGTGAGGATTACCAGAGACAACCTGGGACCGAGTGCTTATCTCTTTGACCATTGCCTAGAAGAGGGAATTTAGGCAGGGGCAGCTTTTTAAACCCTTCCCTGATGAGCTCCATCGGCCCAAACTGCCTCTTCTAGGCAACAGTTGAAGGGACAGGCACTCTGCCCCGGTTTGGATCTGGGAAACCTACTTTTACTGGTCCTCTCTATTTCTGAATAAACGCCCTTTTCTTGGAGAAAGCCCTGTCTCATGGGTACTATGAGCCTAATTTCGAGGCACTTTGAGGTTGTTCGCATCGCTCATCCACATCAATGATCCGAAACGGTCACACTGTGGAATTTGGCCTCTTGCAAGCTAATTTCCTCATTTCAGTTATTTGTGTACGCATGGCCCGTGTAGGACACACATGTGCGTGTGAATGAGCAGTGTTGACAGAGTGGCCGTACAGATCGGTGGAGGAGTGTGGTCATTAGCAGAGGACTCTGCCCTTCCCCAGCCCAGCACCCGGGGCATTTGCCCCCCCCTCAAGGACCCCCCTGCTTGACTATATGGGTTCCAGGAGGTTTTGCTTCCTGGTGGATGCCTCTTCTCGTCCCCATTTCCAACAGAGTTTCACCCCTCCTGGGCGCCAGCAGCTTTGGACAACACCCGGCGTGCCTGGACCCCCCTGCCAGCCCCCGCCCTCTCCACCAGCAGCCACATCCCCAGGCACTCGTCCAAGGCAGTGGCCCCCCTGGACTGCTCTCCACTCCTGTCCTTGGCCGGCAAAGAGTCCATGCACAGATAGCCTCACCTGTCCAGGTGTCTCGCAGGTACAGCAGGTGTTGGGCCTGGTGGAGCCAGCTGAGTGCCAGCAGGGTGGCTCTGATGTGGGTTGGGCTTCTCAGGCAGGGGGTGAACGGGGGCCTCTGAACCGGGGTCTGTGCTGGGGGTCAGGGTCATCCTCGCTCTGTCCTTGCCTGTAGGGGGGCTGGGTGTCAGTGGGGACTTGCCCATGAGGCCTGGGGTGCATGACGCCACCCTGACCGCCCCCTGCCCATACCACGCCTGGGCAGCAGCCACTGCACCCTCAAAAGCTTCCACCAGGGGAGTGGCCTCTTCTAAAGTGGGGGGGGGGGGCTGGCAGGTGTCAGAATGCACATGCTCTGCTGTGGGGAGGAGGGCAGAATCCTGCTCCATGAGGAGTTCCACTATGGCCCTCACCTCTTCACTGGGGGCTCCAACCAGCTCGCACAGAGGGCGGGGGCTGGAATTCACTCCCCACGGCTTGGGAACCGCCTCCCTGTGGGTTCTCTGTGGCCCCTGTCATGGCTGGGGGGGGCTCTCCAGAGATGTGCAGTGTGCTCCAATGGTCGTCTTTACTGTAATATCCTTGGAGGTCTCATGAGGCTTAAGAGCATCCGGCCAGGGCAGCTGGGTATGCAAGGGCTCAGGTTAGCGCCCCCTTGCCAGAGGCCACAATGCCACGGCAGCCATGTGCTCAGAGGTATCCCCCTCCCTGTGTTGGTGGGTCTCCGAGTTCCCCCCTGGCTTAGGGAACCCCCTGGAAAGGGGGGAGATGGCAGATCTAGCCTCAGAGCATCCCAGGGATCAGGCCCTGAACAGTAGGTGGGTCCAGCAGGGCATACTTGCAGAGCAGCCCCCACCCCGATAAACCCCTTCCCTCCCCCTTCACCCCCACAGCACCAGCCCCTTAGTGAGGCTCCAGGCACTGGGTGAAGCTCCTTTCCTCTTGCAGAGGGAGCCTGAGCTCCGCTTCTCTCTGCTGTCACTAGAGCCCCTGCTGCGGGCCCAATCCTGTCCAAACCTCCAGCGCTGATGCAGGCAGGGGAGGGCAGTCTCAGAGGCCTCCTCAAGGTAAGGGAGGGTTTTGGGCTGCATTGCAGCTAGTTCGGTGCTGGAAAGCTGGGTAGGATCGGGCCCTGTTGCTTTCTGCAGGGTCTGTCTTTGGCTTCAGGGAAGACGCACAGCTGAAGGTGAAGGTGCCTCCTCAAGCGCAGGTCAACTGGGGCTGCTTCACACGCTCAGCCCATGACCGGGAGGAGAACTGGTCCCTTACTGAATACACCCAGCAGTACAGTCCCCTGCAGAGGCGTTTCTACAGGGAGGGCAAAGCTCTAAGTGTTGCAAGAAGCCTCTTGCAGTGGAAATTACTCCTCCCCTGCACTGTTTTAGCCAATCCTCACAGGGAACAGCAACATCTTGGCGTTGCTTACTGGCTACAGCAGCAAGGGAGAGAAGGAATTTACATTACCGTGAAGTTTGAGGGGATCAGGTCCCAATTTTTGATTCCTCTCATGTCTGCCCCTTTAAATTTAAGGGCTGCTAATTTGAAGGTTCGTTACCCCGACGTGTGCTCCCTGTCCTTACTGCAAATACTTAAGCCCTACAAACCTGTGATCCTCCCTTAGGATCACTGCTATAGCATACCAATTGCTTAACGTCGACGAGAGAGAGAGAGAGAGAGAGAGAGAGAGAGAGAGAGAGAGAGACATACCAGCTGGACTTTGTTGTTGGGAAAAAAAGGTACATTTTACTCATGTGAAGGACATCAGCAAAACGGACACAAGCATGCATGCCTCCAAGGAGGTAGTACAGAACTTATGCAAATTGTACATGTGCGTTTGGCCAGTTATACAATTTAATATGCTAACTATGGATTTGAAACTAGCCAGTAAGAATATTTGCCCAATGTAATTGGCCATTTGGGATGTGAGCCATCTGATTGGTTATTTCTCCCTGAGGTGGCCCTCCTCCCCTTTTACTGTGACTCCAGGAAGACAATATTAGGTTGGCACACAAAAGCAGATAAGGGACATTTAGACCAGACAAGCCCTTGACACGTCTGATAACAGTTAAGTACCTTAAATCACCCTGAGGTGTGGCAGCTGCCCTTGAATTCTGGTGGGGTAAAACACTTGGCTTGATTGAATTTAGCCAGGACTTTTGCATAAGCCAGATTTTGCATTACAAGACCTGGGGAAGGGAGAGACTTTGGAATGTCTGTGCTATCTTTTGACAGAGGCTTACCTCTTGTGATAGCAGCTTAACTCCCAAGATTTTTGGAATCCAAAATGGAGTCAGACCTGTTTTCATTACATTCCTGGTCTTACCTCAACACCCTCACAGGCCCCTGTGCATCTGGTTATGCCTCCAGCTGACCATATAGCAATGCAAGCGTTCCTGGGAGGCCAAATTACCACAATGGGGTACAGAGCCAAGAAGTGTTTTTCCCACCAGAGTAGCTGTCCTATTATTGCCCAAACCTCCATTGTTTTATTCTGCTTCAGGCTTGCACTGTGGGAAGAGCTTAGTGGTTTCAGCATGGCTGCAGCAGTATGCTGTGAGCCAGGAGAGTTCATGAAGGTTGCACGTGGCTATGGAAGCCACAAAAAAGCTTGGTTGGTGGCAGACATGGCTGGAGCAGGAGCAGAGCACGGCCAACCAGGAAAAGCTTAACAAAGTCTGAGAGAATCCTGGGGGGGGGGGGTCTCTCCCACAACAACCGGGTAAGGCTTCTTGCAACACTTAGAGCTTTGCCCTCCCTGTAGAAATGCCTCTGGTCCCCTGCATGCTTACTCGGAAGGAAGGAAGTCCAAGCAAACCGTCTTTCTATATCTCTTTCCCACCAAAGGTTCACAAAACAGTTTACAGGCAAAACACAAGGCCAAAAGGCTTCCTGTCCCAATCGAAAAAAGTCCGGCTGTCTTCCATGTGTTACTCCCCGGTAAGCGCACGGGGGAGGATCGGGGCGGTCTGGGGAGGGGGGATGCCCGGCCGGGGGAGATGCGCCCCACTTTCAGCCCGGGAGTCGCATGGGGAGACTCGTCTCCTCTGCAAAGAGTCTTTGCTCTGGGCTGGCTGGCACTCCGAGGGTTAAACGGAGCGACTCCGGATTCCTAGAGGGGCGAAGGGGGCAGGCAAGGAGGTTAGGCAGGGCTTGAATGGGGAAGTGCCGTCCTGCGCCGCCCCTTCCTCTCTCCCTCCAGCCCAAGGAGGTTAGCTCCAGCCACGCTTTTGCGGTCAGCGTCGGTGTGGTGAGCTCGCAAACTTTTGGGGGGAAGGGGCGTGCTGGGGGTACGGTGGGTGGGGGGAATCGAGGGGAGCCCGCGGGGGGGGAGGGCCGGGGGTCCGACGATCCTCCTTCGTAGGTCCTGCTCCGGGGGCTGCGCGTTTCTCTCGCCGGGAGCAGCGGGGCAGTGGCGTTCCCAGCGCGCTCCTTCGACCAGCGCAGTCCCGGGACCCCGATCTGGCTCTGCAGCGGCGCCGCTTCTGCCTCCCCCCTCCTCGTGACGGGTCTGGGGACCTGGCAGTTCCCGCGCGCGAGGCACCGGCGAGCAGCCATCAGGGGAGCAGTGAGGCGAAGTCGGGGGCCGGGTGGGGGCTCTGGCCGCGGCTGCTCCCCCCTCCCCGGGATTCGGAGTGCGGGTCTGGGGAAGGAGCGGACGGTCTCGCCCGGAGTCCTTCCTGGGTGCCGCCTCCTCCCTCGCGGTGGCCTCTTGTTCTTGGCCGCATTTCCTTGCCAGAGGGGGAAGCGGGACCTATTCCCCCCTCCCCAGGTTGAGGAGAGAGAGAGAGACAGTGTGGGGGAGTTGCGTGGGCAGGAGGCTCCTTGCAGCATCTCCCCCTTTTATCCTGACATTCGATCTGTGCCCGTTGACTGCTGAGCCTTTTTAGTGCAAGCTGCTCCCTTGACACCCCTGCAGGCGCGGAAGGAGAGAGCGGATCTTGCCCGGGCTGGCCACGCTCCTCCCTGGTCCCCACGCCCTGGCCGGCCCCTCCTGGCTGGATTGGAAAGAGGGAAACAGTGACCTGTGTGCCAGTGGACCCTTTCTCAAAGCAGGGCTCAGTGCAGCCATTAGTAGAACCTGCGCAGATTCCTGCCCACGATTCAGAATTGTTTTTAGATCCATGATGGTGTTGAAATCCAAGATGGTGTTTGACCGTCTGGGAGGCTCCTGTTTCCAGTCTGCATGGAGGTCGCCATCTTTTCCAGCTCCGAGCTCCCTGCTGAAAATTCTGGGCTGCATTCAAGACACCCCCCTTATGAGGACAGGCTGCAGCGTTGGGGGCTCTTCAGTCGAGGAAAAAAGCGCCTCATCGGGAGCCATGATTGAGAGGCACTAAAATTGAGTGTTGGAAGAGAGAAAAGGAAATTCTGTTTTACCCAGTGGGTAATGAATCTCTGGAACTCCTTGCCACCAGAGGTGCTGATGGTGTCCGGCCTAGGTGCCTTTCAAAGGGGATTAGACAGACGTCTGGAGGAAACATCCATCTCAGGCTACAGGCCACGATGGATGGTGCAACCTCCTTCTTTGGGAAGTCGGGCTACCTCCGAATGCCAGGTGAGGCATCTGGTGGGCCACTGTGAGATGTAGGCAGCTGGACTAGACGGACCTCTGGCCTGATCCAGCAGGGCTCTTCTTAGGTTTGATGTCCTTTTTCAGCTTCCAGCCTGCTCCCCACGTGAGCATTTTCGCTAGGGAGCCTGGAGCTAGGAAAGATGGCCACTTCCTGCATACTCTACAAATGAGCCTCCCAGCCAATCAGAAGGTGGATTTTCAAATCAATTCTGAAACGTTGGCACAATCTAGGCGGTAGAAATTTATCTGTTCATGTATCTCTGTTTCACTCAATGGCACCCTGGCAGTCAGGTCATTTTTTACTCCTGGCCTGCATATCCTCCTGCTCTCCTGGTGGGACCTCCTCTGATCGCTCACCTACTCCTCGCACCCTGGAGGCTGTGTGTGTGTGTGTGTGTGTGTGAGAGAGAGAGAGAGAGAGTGAGTGTGTGTGTCCTCCAGTTCTGACCCAGCCAGGCCTGTTCCAAGGAGGCAGCAGGGCCATTTCAGGGGTCCTCTCAGTCTCCCCTTCCTTCTGTTTTGAGATTGACCGCGTGAGAAGCAGGCTGCAAACATCACTTCCGGCAGTTCCCCTGACAAAGAGGGCAGCCCTAGCGCTGGGAGCATGCCGGAAGCCAAAAAAATGGAACATGACCCAGGCCCACTTGAAGCCGAAAAGCCCAACTCTCTTGTGCTAGAAGCTGAAGAAGGAACACAGCCCAGATGGCTTTGTGTCTGTGGTGCTTTATTGGCAATCTTGTGTTTTGTCTTTTTAACTCCTGCAAGTTTCTTTGCTCCTACAGAAGCAGGCGGGGTCAGACATCGTCAGGAGGAGAGCTGGACTTGGCAGCTGAGAAGCCTCCGTGCCTGATCAAGGAGGACCGGCTGAGAGTTGAGGCTCCCAGAAGGAACTGCGGAGGTTGGAGCAGGGGGAGCATCTCGGCCACGAAGCGGGGAAGGTCCAGCCCCAGAGGGACGTCCCTGCACAGCCTGCCTTGCAGCATCTGCGTCTTGCCAGGTGTGTGGCTCAGTGAGGAAGGGAGACTCTTTCCGCTGTCAGAGAGAACTGGGCACCTCCCTTCCATTCGACCCCCCTCCAAATGAGGGATTTCCCCCACATCGGCTCTCCTGGTCCAAGTTACAGGAACTGGCCTGGAATCAATATAGGGAAAATCCCCTCCGAGGGCCTGGGCTCCAGGCAGGAATGGCAGGTGGACAACTGAATTCAGGTAGAAAAGGCAGCAGGCAATTTTTGGGAGAAGCAAGTTTTGCAAGGAGTCTTCAAGGACTGAAGTGAGGGGCCTAATTGAGCAGAGAGGGGAAGGGCCAAAGTTGCCAATGGAAGAAATGCAGGGCCGTGAATTAAGGTGTTTGGGGCTCACCCCCTGGAGCTTGGCCCACATGATGCTCTTTGGGAATAAAACAGCTAGATACAAATATCTAGGGTCGCGACCTACCAGCCTGGAGAGCATTGCCCCATTTCACTCTAAGGGGCGGGGAGAGCGAGAAAACAGTGACACAGTCCCTTTGGCCGTGTTACTTTTTTTGCAGGATTGGGGGTCCCTTGCTTACCTTACAATTGTGCTGGCACAGACCGATCGCAGACCACTTTTAAGGAATGAAACTGCTGGATACAAATGTCTAGGGAAAGAATATCAATGGTGCAGAGTACAAAAAATCAGTGGCATTCCTGGGGAGGGGGAAACACTAAGTTTTGCAGGCGCCTGAACCCCTGACTGTTAGAAGCAAAGATCCTAGCCGGGTCCTTGCCCCGAAAATGACTCTGAAGGAGAGGGGGCTCGTTAAATCCAGAAAAGGAAAACACAACTGCTCTACGTCACTTTGGAAACTCTCAATATTTTGTGTCAGAAATGTAGCGCATGTTCTTGTTTCCTTCTCAGAGGAAGTTTCTAGACCTGCTGCCTTTTCCCAGATGGAAGGAGAGAAGTCTGTGTCTTCCCAGGATCTCCAGGAAGAAAAGAAATCGGAAGGTAACAATCCTCATCGCACAGCAGAGGCTTCGGAGGGTGCTGGGTGGGTGGGACCAGAAGGGCGCTGTGGTGAGTGGCGACCCTTTGCCCCAATAGAGACTCTCCTCCCTTCTGGGGAAAGTTGGGGTTGGTGAGGCTGAGTCAGCAAAGGGCCTCCCTCCCGTTCTGATCCCTTCCCTGGCAAAGCCACAGCAGCACCTTGGCTGAGCCGTAGCCCGAAAATGCCTGTGTGATCTGAGCAGCTGATGCTCTGGCCTGCCACGTTCCTTCCCTCCACATGTCGTCTTCTGCTCAGTCCCTGCTTCCTTTCCCAACCCAGAGGATGGGAGGAGGCACAAAGGAAGCCACGGGGTGGTTGAGAGTGGCCATCCTCTACCTGTCTTCTGCCCTAGGCAGTTGTCTCAGTTGGCCTCATGGACGGGCCAGTTACAGTTAGTACAAAATGCAGCTGTGCCAGTGGTAACGGGCTAGATGGTTTGACTCGGCAGGCCATGAGGGAGTGTGTAGTTCTTAATTCTTCTGGAAGGGAATTTCCTATTTGTGGAGCTGCTACAGAGAAGGCTCGTCCCCAAGCTGCCATCCCTTTCACTTGGGACTGAGAGGGAACTTGAAGGAGAGCCCCTTTAGATGGTCTCAGAGGGCGAACTGGTATGTATGGGAGAAGGCGGTCCTTTAGGTAGGCTGGGCCTAAGTCGTGAAGGGCCTTGAAAGTCAGCACCATCATCTTAAGTGGAGATGGGAAGTGACTGGGCAGCCACTGCAGCTGCTGAAGGAATGGGCCTCCCGAGTCAAACCCTCAGATCTTCTCCTGCAACCGTTTCAAGCGCTTTGACCCTCGGCTGCCTCTAGGCTGAGCCCCACAACCCGAGCTCCAGGCCGAGAGGGCAGCAGAACGTGAGGTTTTTCTTCGGCACCATCTCGTGGCTGATTACAAGGAGATCCAAGCCTGCCTGCGCTGTTTTTCCCTGTTGGACTTGGGCAAAGAAGGGTTTTCATAACGAGGGATGAAGGAAAAGGAAGACACAGTTCATTTGGTCTGCCTTGTGCGGGGATGAGTCAGCCTCCCGGCTCTGCAGGCCCCACTTTCACAGGGAGTGCAATAAAAACATTGGAAGCTGTTCTGGAGGTGGGTTTTTGCCCAGCGGGGCCCCTCTGGGAACTCAATTATTTGGCCTTCTTCACCATTGCCGCGCAATGGTAGCAGCGGGTCAGAACCGCCACGTCTGATTCCGCCACAAATCAGAACCGCCACGTCTGCGCTGAGCTGCGTGTCCAAACCGAAGGTGAAGAGTGGGGGATGGGAAGGGAGGGAGTGCCAGATCTGGGCTGCTCAGAGTGTCTTTTCCGGGTTGCGGGAATGACGCTCGGAGTCCACGTTGGACTGCCAGCTTCCCAAGGTTGCCTCCTGCCGATCAATCAGCGCAGTTCAGGGGTGGAGCGGGGCCCTCTCTGGTGTGTCTGAGTGCTCCATGGGGATGTGGGCAAACCCATAGATGGATGCTGTCTAGCCGGAGGAGGCCTCACCAGTGGCTACTGGGAAAACTCCACAGTCAGAGAATAAGAGGGTAGGTCCGCTTATGGGTTACGAATTGGCTGGGGAGCCGGAAGCAGAGAGTGGGGATGAATTGGCCATTTTCACAGTGGAGAGAGGCGAAAGGCAGAGTGCCCCAAGGATTTGTCCTGGGACTGGTGCTTGTCAACGTGTTCCTAAATGAGCTGGAGACAGGCATAAGCAGCGAGGTGGCCAAGTCTGTGGATGACAGGAAACTTTTCTGGGTGCTGAAAACCAGAAGGGATTGTGAAGAGTTCCAGAAGGATCTCTCCAAGCTGGGGGAATGGGCAGGCAAATGGCAGATGCGTTTCAGTGTAGACAAGTGTAAAGTGATGCACATTGGGGCAAAAAATCAAAACTTCACATATAAGCTAATGGATTCTGAATTGTCTGTGACAGATCAGAAGAGAGATCGTGGGGTGCTCTCTTGCCCTGACAATCAGGCTTCTCTCTCTGTTCCAGGAAGCAGCAGCCAAGGCCATGAGGATGAAGACAGATCAGGGAGACAAGAGGGGAGCCCTGCACCAGTTCGGAGGAGGAAGCTTGTTGTTTATCACCATAAACTCCAAAGCGACGAGGACTATCTCAGAAAGAAGAGATGGAAAAGGCATCCTTTGCACGGAGAAGGACTCACTTGTGAACCGAAGATGGAGAAACACAACAGAACTGACACAGGGAAGAAATCCGTTCAGCGCTCTGAGTGGAGGAAGAGCTTCAGGGACAGCACACACACCCCTTCCGCTGAACAGACCCACACAAGGGAGAAAGCTGCATGTCACGACGGATCAAAGGAGAAGCCAGGATACCAGGCAGAGCAATGGAGAAATAAATCTGAAGTTTGTCAGGGGGAGGATTTTGACCTCCTTGCAAGTGATCCCAAAAAAGAAACTGGAAAGAGGAAGGAAAAACGCCCTCACATGGGGGAGAAATCGTATCAATGCCTGGAGTGTGGAAAGAGCTTCAGTCAGAGGGTAAACTTGACTGTTCATCAAAGAATCCACACAGGGGAGAAGCCATACAAATGCTTGCAGTGTGGAAAGAGCTTCACTGGGAGCCCACACCTGTCATTGCATCTAAGAACACACACAGGGGAGAAACCATATAACAGTTTGGAGTGTGGAAAGAGCTTTAGTCAGAGGGGACACCTGACTGTACATCAAAGAACCCACACAGGGAAGAAACTGTTTGGAGTGTGGAAAGAGCTTCAGTCAGAGCTCCAGCCTGTCACTGCATCTAAGAACACACACAGGGGAGAAACCA
>JAJKFI010039604.1:0-19798 GCA_029204185.1 Lerista edwardsae | reverse complement strand
GCACACCAGCCTCAGGCTGCTGGATCACTGGAGCTGAGAAACGGCGGTAGAAGCAATGGCGGCACGATGAGGCGAAGTCTGTGGCTGGGGCAGCTCCAGGCTGGGTCCCGCCTGGCAGGGAGGAGGTGCCGCCGCCGCCCTTCCTCGTCCCCACCCCGCTCTCCTCGGCCTCCACTGCCCGGGCGAGAGAAGCGCTGAGCCCGAGGAACGTGGCTGGCAGGGAGCCTCTGTCTCGCCCTCGCCTCCTCCTCGCACACGCGCTGCCGCTCCTCGCTCTGTTCCTGCCCGGGCGGCGCAGTCGCGTGGGGGCCTCCCCTCAGGTTGCCCGTCTCCCTCCCTCCTCCTCCTCGGGGGTTGGTTAGAGGGCGCTGTCTCCACTACTCTCCTTCTTCCTTACTCCACCTCCCCACCTTCCTTCACACTTGTCTCACAGGAGCGCCTCTTGGTGTCTTCAAAACCGGCACCACTGAATGAAAATGAAACCTGCGGAGGCTCACAGGGCCTCTTCCCACTGAGACGGCAGTTCCCAGCCTGGGGCACGTGTTTCCCATAGGAACCGAAGCAGTCAGTGGGGGCCAGTGTAGGGCCTTGGTAGGAGCCCCAGGAAGGCCTGGAGGAAGGAGCGACAGCCTGTGCCCCTCGGTTGCCCAGGAAGGTTCGGGGCTGAGCAGGGACGTCTTCACCTGCCTCTGGGCCCAGAGGCTCTTGGGTCTTTTGGGCCACCAGCAGAACTGTTCAGGGAAGCTCCAGCCACATGAAAGGGAGGCCCCGGGGGGATGGGCAGGTTCTCCTCCCCTTTACAAACAAAGCCTCTGCAGCTCACTCCGTGCATCGCAACGCACACACACACACACAAGCCCCCCCCCCCCCCGGCTATCTAGCTGCAGGTGGGCTTCTTCTCACAAAGAGATCCAGAGTTGCATGGGAGCTCCCCACCCCAGCAGACACACAGGCGGACATCTGAGGGGCAAAAAACGGAGAAGCCAAAAGGGAGAAAAACCTGACAGACGGACCTGGCCTGGCCTGAGATTTCCGCCTGTGTTTCTGCTACTTTAGGAGTGGGTGGGGGTGGGGAGCTTCCCAGGCCTTCAACAGCAGGTGGGCCCAGCAGGTTGTAGTTGCAGAGCAGCCCCCCAAGACACCCTCCCCCCTGCACCCCACAGCACCAGCCCCTTAGTGAGGCTCCAGGCACTGGGCGAAGCTCCTTTCCTCTTGCAGAGGGAGCCTGAGCTCTGCTTCTCTTTGCCGTCACCAAAACCCCCACTGCGGGCCCAATCCTGTCCAACCCTCCAGCGCTGATGCAGGCGGGGGAGGGCAGTCGTGGAGGGGGGTGGTGAGGCACCCCGAAAGCAAGCGAGGGAAAGGTCTTCTCCGTGGTGACCCCTCCCTTGTGGACTTCTGTACTGGGGGTCACAGTGAACTTCGCTTCCAGGGCAAGTCGTGGTCATGGGACTTCTCTGTTCACAGGTGTTTGTCCCCAGGTGTCAACCAAGTTTTGGGGCCAAGAGGCCCAAGCAAGGAGTTCGTGTAGTGGACCCGTTGGATTGATGGCCCCACCTTGGTAGGACCATCCAAAGACCCTCACAAAAGTCATTTCTCTCAGAGCGAAACAAGGATTGAAGCGGAGGGACCAGACAGAGGAAACCAAAGAAGAACCCAGAATGACATCCAGGGAAGGGAGGCTCCCAGCCAGTACCGAGGATCTTAGGGAGGGGAGGGGAGTGGAGTGGAGCTGGTGGGACTCACCCAGAAGAACAGGCTGGCACCCTGGTGGGCCTCCCAGAGCACCGGCACGGCTGACTCCCACCTTCTGCTGTCAGCAGCCAGAGAGAGCCCCATCCTTGCACTCTGCCTTTTATACGCACCTCTTAGAACCTTCCAGCTGTGCAGCCAATCAGATCTCATGCCGGCTACTGTATTTACATAACCGTCACTAACTGTCATTTGGGAGGGGCAGAGAGAGAGAGAGAGAGAGAGAGAGAGAGAGAGAGAATTGAACTCCTTTGGAGCCAAATACCCCCTTGAAATAAGTCTATTAGCCAACAATGTTGCTTTTCCCCCCCTCAGACACACATGGCCTAATCTCAGTTTTTTCCATCCATTGAGTAAGTCGGCTTGTGCATGTGCGCAGCGCACACACCTTCGTACCAAGGGGTAACATTTCACGAATCAACTGCAGGGGGGTCTAATCTATAAATCTAACTGAGCTGAAACAAATGTGCAGGGTTTTAAGGAAAATGCCTTGAGGGGGGGTCAGAGATCCATCTTTGCTACTGCAAGGCAGCAGTCGCCGTCAGCGCTCGCAGTGCTGTTTGGGTCGCGCTGCCACTCACGAGCAGAGGGGCAGGTGTCAAAAATAGCACAGCGCTCAGTCACACGTTGCCCCTGCCTCTAGAGACTCCACGTGGCCATCATGGTGAGCCATCGCTGAGACAGTCTGCCAAGGAACATGGAGACTCCATTGTAAAAGTCAGCTAAGCCAGCGGCCAACACTGCCCCAACTGCCCACCAGTGAAGTGGATCGGGGTCAGTAGGGGTGGTGTCACCCTGCGAGGTCACATCTGGAGTCACACCCAATGACTTTATTCGGAGCTCAATCCTGTCCGACTCTCCAGAGCCAGCGTGGCCGTGCCAAGGGGGTTGCGCTGCCTCCTGTGGTGGTGGTGGGGGGGGTGCAGCCAGGGAGACCTCCCCCGAGGTGTGGGGACATTTGCTCCCTTTCCTGGAGGGGGCATTGCGGCTGGTGCATCGGGGCTGGAAGGCTGGACAGGATTGGGCCCTTATTCCTTTAACTAGCTGAACGGTGCAGGTCACCCTGCAAATCAGTAACCAACAAAACAACAACAGCGACCCACTGGAGGTAGCCGACTTCTAGAGCTTGGGGATTGCACAACCCATCATGACCTGTAGCCTGTGATGGATTTTTCCTTCAGAAATCTGTCCAGTCCTCTTTTAAAGGCACCTAGGCCAGATGCCATCCCCACCTCCTGTGGCAAGGAGTTGCACAGGCTAATCACACACTGGGTAAAGAAAGATTTCTTTTTGGCTCTCCTAACTCTCCTGACACTCAGAGCAGAATCCTCAACTGCACTGGATTCTCGAGGCCGGCAGGGCAGCTTCAGTGCGTTGCGAGCCTCCCCAGGGCACGTTCTCACCCTTTCCCCAGGTATGCCCTTCTGGGGGGGGGGCAGAGCCTGCTCCATGAGAAGTTCCACTATGGCCTTCACCACTTCACTGGGGGCTCCAACCAGCTTGCATGGAGGGGGGGGCTGGAAATCACTCCCCACGGCTTGGGAACTGCCTCCCTGTGGGCTTTCTGTGGCCCCTGCCAAGGCTGGTGGGGCTCTCCAGAGATGCGCAGTGCGCTCCAATGGCCGTCTTTGCCGTCATGTCCTTGGAGGTGTCCCCCTGTTTCCCCCTGGCTTAGGGAACCCCCTGGAAAGGGGGGAGGTGGCAGATCTACCGTCAGAGCATCCCAGGGATCAGGCCCTGAGGAGCAGTTGGGTCCAGCAGGGCATACTTCAGAGCAGCCCCCCCCCCAATAAACCCCTTCCCTCCCCCTTCGCCCCCACAGCACCAGCCCCTTAGTGGCGCTCCAGGCACTGGGCGAAGCTCCTTTCCTCTTGCAGAGGGAGCCTGAGCTCTGCTTCTCTCTGCGGTCCCCAGAACCCCCACTGCGGGCCCAATCCTGTCCAACCCTCCCGTGCTGATGCAGGGAGGGGAGGGAAGTCGTGGAGGCCTCCACATCAAGGCCAGGGAGGATTTGGGGCTGCATTGCAGCTGGTTCGGTGCTGGAAGGCTGGATAGGATCGGGCCCTGTCGCTTTCTGCAGGGTCTGCCTCTGTCTTCAGGGAAGACGCACCCCTGAAGGTGAAGGAGCCTCCTCAAGCGCAGGTCAACGGGGGCTGCTTCACACGCTCAGCCCATGACCCGGAGGAGAACTGCGCAGCTTCTTGAATGCGCTCTTTCTATACCTCTTTCCCACCAAAGGTTCACAAAGCGGTTTACAGGCAAAACGTAGAAGCTAAAAGGCTCCCTGTCCCAAAAGGGCCCCCTATAAAAAAAAAAGTCCAGCTGTCTTCAGTGTGTTACTCCCCGGGTAAGTGCATGGGGGAGGATCGGGGGATGCCTGGGGAGGGGGGATGCCCGGCCAGGGGAGTCGTGACTCGTGCCCCACTTTCAGCCTGCGAGACTCGGATCCTCCGCAAAGGGTTTTTCCTCTCGGCTGCCTGGCACTCCCAGGGTTAAGCGAGCAACTCCGGATTCCTAGAGAGGCGAAGGGGGGGGCAGGGCTGGAGTGCGGAAGTCCCCCGTCCTGGGCCGCCCCTTCCTCCCTCCTCCAGCAGCCATGTATGCTGACCATGAAGGTAAGATAACAGGAGGGGACATGCCTTAAGAAGAGATAGCAGCCAAATGAGGCCAGGGGGCGGGCTTAGCAGCCATGTTGTTATGCTCAAAACAATCCTTATTTCAAGCATTTCAGATTGCTTTGCTCGTACTGTTTAGGACTGAGTAGTTTACTCCTGAAATAAAAACTTACGAAAATAAAAACGTGTGATCGTGTAGAAACATTATTGGTAACCTTATTATGATTTAATATGCAATTACAAGGTGAAATTCCTCATAATTATATAACTGAACATACCGGACGAAATGCTGTCTATTTTAACTCAGACTACTTGCTGTTCACCTGAGCGAACAGAATTTCCAGCATTTCCTTCTTACCTTCTAAAGCCTATGAAGACTAGGGAAATGCGCTGCTTAGAAGGTTGTGGGCGGTGACTATTCGGATGCGCATCGGAATAATGTACCTATATTATTTGGAAGCATGATCAAATGTGTAGTCTTATTGACATGCACATAACATTTGGTGTAAAATTCACAACAACAGTTCCACTTTCGGTAATGTAATGTATTCAGATGAGCGGCCAAATGTGTAGTCTTACTGGCGTGCAAACCAAACATTTTGTATCCGAAAAATCACTGCTGAAGGTTGTATGTGGATTGAGTTCCTTTTACTTCTTCATACCTACTTCAGTTTGTGAAGGGTTGCATGCTTTAGGAAGTAATATTTATCAGTAGCAATTAATCACAATGATTTTAAGTACCTGAGAAAAGTAATCCCATTTTTCGTACAGCGATTCGTGCACCCATATGCACCCATATGCAGAACACGCAGTCATTATTAAAAACGTTGAGATTAACAGGTGCGGGGTGAATGCGCGGCAATCCTCCTTGGCGGGAAAGATCTGAGTCATCCATATTGTTACGCCCAAGACTTCAAGAAAATGATGTCAGGTCCCCTCCTGTTATCTTACCTCTATGATGCTGACTCACGGCCCTGCACTTCCTCCTTGCAAAAGCTGCTTCCCCAAAGCCTTTCCAGGCCCCCAAAGACAGTTCGGTCGTCCAGGGGCGCAGCGTGCCTTGCCCGCGCCAGGGACAGCAGCCGGAGTGGTGAGCCCGCAGCCCGTTGGGGGAGTGGTGGGTGGGGAGGAGTTTGGGGAGCCCCTAGTGCCTCCTTCGGATCCTCTGTGTGTGTGTGTGTGTGTGTGAGAGGGAGGGAGGGAGAGGGACCTCCAGCTCTGACCCAGCCAGGCCTGTCCCGAGAGCGGAGGAGGCAGCAGGGCCACTTCAGGGCTCCTCTCCGCTTCCCTTTCCTTCCATTTGGACGTGGACCGCGCAAGAGGCAGGCTGGAAGCAGCACCTTCTTCGCAAAGAAGGGGGGGGGAGCCTGCCGGGAGCTGCCCAAAGGAACGCGGCCCAGGCAGGCTGGAAAGGGAAACGCCCAGCTCTCGAGTGCTGGAAGGCGAAGAAGGAAGGCAGCCCAGATGGCTCTGCCTCGGTGTTGGAGGGACTGTGTAGACGCCGGACTGGAGGGGGCCAGGAGGGGCCGATGCAAGACCCAGAGGGAGGCGGTGGAGGCAGCAGAGAGCAGCCCTCTAGCCCGAAAAGGTTCCTGATTCCGAGGGGCTGGGGGCTTTTTCATGATGTGGAAAGAACTTCACAGGAAGTAGACAACTTACTATGCCTCAGAGAAGCCACACAGGGGAGAAACCGTATCAAGAGCTATGACGCTCTTTCCACACTCCAAGCATTGATACGGTTTCTCCCTTGTGTGGCAACGTCGGCCTTGCCAGTCTGGCGCTGCTTAGAATTGCACCCTCAGTCGGAGTGGAAACCTGTCTGTGCATCAAAGAACCCACACCAGGGACAAACCTTATCAATGTCTGTTGTTGTTCAGTCACTAAGTCGTGTCTGACTCTTTGCGACCCCATGGCCTCCCTATCCTCCACTAGCTTCTGGAGTTCGCCCAATTTCATATTCATTGCTTCTCCTTTTGCCTTCAATCTTTCCCAGCATGAGGATCTTTTCTAAAGAATTCTCTTTTCTCATGAGGTGGCCAAAGTATTGGAGCTTCAGCTTCAGGATTTGTCCTTCCAGGGAGCAATCAGGCTTGACTTCCTGGAGGATTGGCCGATTGGATCTCCTTGCAGTCCAGGGGACTCTCAAGCGTCTTCTCCAACACCATCATTCGAAAGCATCTATTCTTCGGCGCTCTGCCTTTCTTATGGTCCAGCTCTCACAGCCGTACATTGCTACTGGGAAAACCATCGCTTTGACTAGGCGAGCCTTTGTTGGCAGGGTGATGTCTCGGCTTTTGATTAAGTTGTCTAGGTTCGCCATAGCTTTCCTCCCAAGAAGTAAAAGTTCTTCTAGGGCAGTGATGGCAAACCCATGACATGCATGTCAAAGGTCACATGTCATGACGATTTGGGTGACATACCAGCATTTGCCAACACCCAACAACAACTGAGTTTGTTTTTGTAATGGTTTGATGTTTTGTAATCCTGGGTGATGAGTTGATGTTTCTTCACCCCAACACAGTGTCTTTTCTAGTGGCTGCTGCTGCTGGTGTTCTGCATTTTTTAGATTGTGAGCCCTTTTGGGACAGGGAACCATTTAACTTTTTATTTATATATTAATAAAATAACTTTTATTTGCCTGTAAACAGCTTTGGGAGCTTTATGTTGAAAAGTATTTATATAAATACTTTTTGATTTTTTTTCTTTATATAATGTGGTCAAGGAGGTGGAAGTGTTATTTGGGGGTGAATTTGGGAAGTTAAGGAATGTCGTTTTTTTAAAGAGGGGATGCTGGAAGGGTTGTAGTTGAAAGCATGACTCCTTGTGAAATAAGAGAGAAAACAGAGCCAGATATTTGGGGAAGAACACCTGATCATAGTTAGTGATTAGTTCTTCTGTGGCTAAGGAAGATGACGGAAACCACCCCTGGAAGGAATTAAGAACTAGGAGGGTAACTAGGACCCAGAAAGGGTTTTGTGCTATAAATGGAGAGAGTGTGTTTGACCAAAGGGAGAGAGAGGGGGGACTTGCCAGGGAATCCTGGTGCTTATAAGGACTATGCTGAGTGTTGCCTGGAAGTCTCCTCTCTGTCAGCTGAAGGTGGATAGAATGTTATCTTTGCTACCTGAATTGTGTTCTTTTGTGTCTTCTCAATTGTTCTTTAAGTCTTTCCTCTTGAATGCCTGACCTCCCCTTTGGGTGGAAGGTGGAGAGGCTTTATGTCAACCTTGTATTTTAAATAAATCTGGCTTCTTATGAATCTTGGAGTGTTGCAGCTCTTTGACCAGAGGGATCTATAATCCTGGGAAATGGAGAACCCTGAATTGAAAACCGGGCCAGAGAATTCTCCCCCCCCCCCGGGTGGCCACTCTGGAGAGAGGGAGTGCTGGAAGCCAGAGAGGGAGCAGGATATTGGGGTCCTCAGAAGTTGGGGATGGACCAAGTGGAGAGAGGGGAAGAAGGGGGGAGCTGCCAGGGGGAGTGGTCTGCTGGAGACCGTCACTCTCTGGAAGCTCAGGTTCCCCTGTGGTGTTCCTAAGTGGGACCACAAGACACAGGGAAGTGGGGACTGGAGGGGTCTGGTGTGAGCTCCGCAGGACTGGGGTGTCCGCTGGCCAGAAGTATTTCACCCCCCTCTTCCTTGACAAATGCAGAGCCCCCCCAAATGATTGGACTGTATTTTTTTAAATAAAGGGATTTGTAAACAATTGCGTAAATAACTGTCTCTCTTTTGTTGGGGGTGGGGAGTGACCCGCCAGCAGAGTCAAGTTAGGCATTTCCGAAACGCCAGACCCAAAAGGCTCGCCGTCACTGCTCTCGGCCGTCCTTCTGAAGCAACGCCCATCACCCCAGGGGGGCTGAGGAGGATGTGGTTCCCACCCGTGGCGTCGCTAGAGGGGCGCAGGGGGTGCAGGCCACACCAGGTGATGCGCACGTGGCTGTGTGACACCACTAGGGACCAAAACTGCTGAAATGGCAGCTTTAAATGATAATACCGGTTGATGCGGAATTTCACCCGGAATTCAATTAAAAAAAACCCAGAGTGTAATATTTTTATTCTATCAAATGTTATGGCCCCAAAACCAAAACTTTTCATGTAAAAATTGTGATTTTTTAAAACTTCACGGTTTTATGGAATAATACATCCTCATGCAGAGGTCCGAGTCGCTCTGGGAAGCGGCTTGCGCGGAAGCCATGTCTCTCCGAAGAGCCATGCGGGGGGGGGGGGGAGCACTTGCTGCCCCTCCC
Source organism: Lerista edwardsae (assembly GCA_029204185.1). Taxonomy (NCBI): domain Eukaryota; kingdom Metazoa; phylum Chordata; class Lepidosauria; order Squamata; family Scincidae; genus Lerista; species Lerista edwardsae. Next base: position 11,183 of record JAJKFI010039604.1, on the reverse strand, counting down.
CTGGTGCCAACTCCCCCCCGTAACACCCCTGCGGCCAAGGGGGGAGAGCTCGGTCAAGTCCTTGGAGAAGTGGGGCTCCCCCTCTGGGCCGTCCTAAGAAGGTACGGTCCCCCCTTCGCCCTCCAGCCCCAGGAGGCCTGAGAAAGGGAGGGGCTGGAAGAGGAGGTGCTGTGGACACCCTCCCTTTCCCTCACACCTGGACAGGCCCGACTCCATTTTGGATTTCATCCTGGGAGTGAAAGAGGTTGTTGCCCTGCAAGTAGATGAGGTCACACAGGTGACCCTCAGGAGGGGAGGTTCATTCCAGGGCTATGAAGAATTGGGGCCAGGGAGATCTGTCCGTCTCCTTTCCCTCAGGGTCTGGAAATGCCAGTCTGGGTCTCTGACCATAGGAGTCGGGAAGGGCAAGTCCTGCCTGAAAGTGAACTAAGTCCCTGTCTGGCTCACCTGGGCAATTCCTCCCAAACTCTGCCGAGAAGTCTCTCTCCCCCCCCCCCGCCTCTGAAGCAGCCCACACCCTGCTACCCCCCCCCACTGCCCAGCAGGAAGGTTTTGAGGGGTGAGCAGTCAGGAGCCGGCTCAGTCCCAGCAAGGCAGGAATTCCTGATGCATCACCAAAGCAGCAGCTCCAAACACCTCTGTTGTCTGAAGAGCGTTTTGCTTCCTTGGGGCAAATGGGTGTATCTACCCTTGTTCTGGGAAGCAGAATTTGGGGGAGGGGAAGGAACTTAGGAGAAGAAGGAAGAGGTTCAAGTCAGGGCCCTTCAGACACTAGCTGGAGTGTCCCTGCTGTGGTCTGGAGGCTTCGGTCCCAGTCAGGAAGCCTCCTCCGTCTGGGGCCCTGCCAAGGACTGCTTTTGCTCCACTGCAGGGTCCTGGAATCTCGCAGCCCTGCCTGTGTTGCCTGCAAGGACCTCCCAGCCCTGCCCAGCGGAACAGGAGAGGGAGCATCTCCCCCCCCCCACCTTTTCTCTTGTTTGGAAGTCCACTGAAAGCTCTGAAACTGAAAAGTACCTGCAATGAAATGTGCCTTTTAGTGAGGATTACCAGAGACAACCTGGGACCGAGTGCTTATCTCTTTGACCATTGCCTAGAAGAGGGAATTTAGGCAGGGGCAGCTTTTTAAACCCTTCCCTGATGAGCTCCATCGGCCCAAACTGCCTCTTCTAGGCAACAGTTGAAGGGACAGGCACTCTGCCCCGGTTTGGATCTGGGAAACCTACTTTTACTGGTCCTCTCTATTTCTGAATAAACGCCCTTTTCTTGGAGAAAGCCCTGTCTCATGGGTACTATGAGCCTAATTTCGAGGCACTTTGAGGTTGTTCGCATCGCTCATCCACATCAATGATCCGAAACGGTCACACTGTGGAATTTGGCCTCTTGCAAGCTAATTTCCTCATTTCAGTTATTTGTGTACGCATGGCCCGTGTAGGACACACATGTGCGTGTGAATGAGCAGTGTTGACAGAGTGGCCGTACAGATCGGTGGAGGAGTGTGGTCATTAGCAGAGGACTCTGCCCTTCCCCAGCCCAGCACCCGGGGCATTTGCCCCCCCCTCAAGGACCCCCCTGCTTGACTATATGGGTTCCAGGAGGTTTTGCTTCCTGGTGGATGCCTCTTCTCGTCCCCATTTCCAACAGAGTTTCACCCCTCCTGGGCGCCAGCAGCTTTGGACAACACCCGGCGTGCCTGGACCCCCCTGCCAGCCCCCGCCCTCTCCACCAGCAGCCACATCCCCAGGCACTCGTCCAAGGCAGTGGCCCCCCTGGACTGCTCTCCACTCCTGTCCTTGGCCGGCAAAGAGTCCATGCACAGATAGCCTCACCTGTCCAGGTGTCTCGCAGGTACAGCAGGTGTTGGGCCTGGTGGAGCCAGCTGAGTGCCAGCAGGGTGGCTCTGATGTGGGTTGGGCTTCTCAGGCAGGGGGTGAACGGGGGCCTCTGAACCGGGGTCTGTGCTGGGGGTCAGGGTCATCCTCGCTCTGTCCTTGCCTGTAGGGGGGCTGGGTGTCAGTGGGGACTTGCCCATGAGGCCTGGGGTGCATGACGCCACCCTGACCGCCCCCTGCCCATACCACGCCTGGGCAGCAGCCACTGCACCCTCAAAAGCTTCCACCAGGGGAGTGGCCTCTTCTAAAGTGGGGGGGGGGGGCTGGCAGGTGTCAGAATGCACATGCTCTGCTGTGGGGAGGAGGGCAGAATCCTGCTCCATGAGGAGTTCCACTATGGCCCTCACCTCTTCACTGGGGGCTCCAACCAGCTCGCACAGAGGGCGGGGGCTGGAATTCACTCCCCACGGCTTGGGAACCGCCTCCCTGTGGGTTCTCTGTGGCCCCTGTCATGGCTGGGGGGGGCTCTCCAGAGATGTGCAGTGTGCTCCAATGGTCGTCTTTACTGTAATATCCTTGGAGGTCTCATGAGGCTTAAGAGCATCCGGCCAGGGCAGCTGGGTATGCAAGGGCTCAGGTTAGCGCCCCCTTGCCAGAGGCCACAATGCCACGGCAGCCATGTGCTCAGAGGTATCCCCCTCCCTGTGTTGGTGGGTCTCCGAGTTCCCCCCTGGCTTAGGGAACCCCCTGGAAAGGGGGGAGATGGCAGATCTAGCCTCAGAGCATCCCAGGGATCAGGCCCTGAACAGTAGGTGGGTCCAGCAGGGCATACTTGCAGAGCAGCCCCCACCCCGATAAACCCCTTCCCTCCCCCTTCACCCCCACAGCACCAGCCCCTTAGTGAGGCTCCAGGCACTGGGTGAAGCTCCTTTCCTCTTGCAGAGGGAGCCTGAGCTCCGCTTCTCTCTGCTGTCACTAGAGCCCCTGCTGCGGGCCCAATCCTGTCCAAACCTCCAGCGCTGATGCAGGCAGGGGAGGGCAGTCTCAGAGGCCTCCTCAAGGTAAGGGAGGGTTTTGGGCTGCATTGCAGCTAGTTCGGTGCTGGAAAGCTGGGTAGGATCGGGCCCTGTTGCTTTCTGCAGGGTCTGTCTTTGGCTTCAGGGAAGACGCACAGCTGAAGGTGAAGGTGCCTCCTCAAGCGCAGGTCAACTGGGGCTGCTTCACACGCTCAGCCCATGACCGGGAGGAGAACTGGTCCCTTACTGAATACACCCAGCAGTACAGTCCCCTGCAGAGGCGTTTCTACAGGGAGGGCAAAGCTCTAAGTGTTGCAAGAAGCCTCTTGCAGTGGAAATTACTCCTCCCCTGCACTGTTTTAGCCAATCCTCACAGGGAACAGCAACATCTTGGCGTTGCTTACTGGCTACAGCAGCAAGGGAGAGAAGGAATTTACATTACCGTGAAGTTTGAGGGGATCAGGTCCCAATTTTTGATTCCTCTCATGTCTGCCCCTTTAAATTTAAGGGCTGCTAATTTGAAGGTTCGTTACCCCGACGTGTGCTCCCTGTCCTTACTGCAAATACTTAAGCCCTACAAACCTGTGATCCTCCCTTAGGATCACTGCTATAGCATACCAATTGCTTAACGTCGACGAGAGAGAGAGAGAGAGAGAGAGAGAGAGAGAGAGAGAGAGAGACATACCAGCTGGACTTTGTTGTTGGGAAAAAAAGGTACATTTTACTCATGTGAAGGACATCAGCAAAACGGACACAAGCATGCATGCCTCCAAGGAGGTAGTACAGAACTTATGCAAATTGTACATGTGCGTTTGGCCAGTTATACAATTTAATATGCTAACTATGGATTTGAAACTAGCCAGTAAGAATATTTGCCCAATGTAATTGGCCATTTGGGATGTGAGCCATCTGATTGGTTATTTCTCCCTGAGGTGGCCCTCCTCCCCTTTTACTGTGACTCCAGGAAGACAATATTAGGTTGGCACACAAAAGCAGATAAGGGACATTTAGACCAGACAAGCCCTTGACACGTCTGATAACAGTTAAGTACCTTAAATCACCCTGAGGTGTGGCAGCTGCCCTTGAATTCTGGTGGGGTAAAACACTTGGCTTGATTGAATTTAGCCAGGACTTTTGCATAAGCCAGATTTTGCATTACAAGACCTGGGGAAGGGAGAGACTTTGGAATGTCTGTGCTATCTTTTGACAGAGGCTTACCTCTTGTGATAGCAGCTTAACTCCCAAGATTTTTGGAATCCAAAATGGAGTCAGACCTGTTTTCATTACATTCCTGGTCTTACCTCAACACCCTCACAGGCCCCTGTGCATCTGGTTATGCCTCCAGCTGACCATATAGCAATGCAAGCGTTCCTGGGAGGCCAAATTACCACAATGGGGTACAGAGCCAAGAAGTGTTTTTCCCACCAGAGTAGCTGTCCTATTATTGCCCAAACCTCCATTGTTTTATTCTGCTTCAGGCTTGCACTGTGGGAAGAGCTTAGTGGTTTCAGCATGGCTGCAGCAGTATGCTGTGAGCCAGGAGAGTTCATGAAGGTTGCACGTGGCTATGGAAGCCACAAAAAAGCTTGGTTGGTGGCAGACATGGCTGGAGCAGGAGCAGAGCACGGCCAACCAGGAAAAGCTTAACAAAGTCTGAGAGAATCCTGGGGGGGGGGGGTCTCTCCCACAACAACCGGGTAAGGCTTCTTGCAACACTTAGAGCTTTGCCCTCCCTGTAGAAATGCCTCTGGTCCCCTGCATGCTTACTCGGAAGGAAGGAAGTCCAAGCAAACCGTCTTTCTATATCTCTTTCCCACCAAAGGTTCACAAAACAGTTTACAGGCAAAACACAAGGCCAAAAGGCTTCCTGTCCCAATCGAAAAAAGTCCGGCTGTCTTCCATGTGTTACTCCCCGGTAAGCGCACGGGGGAGGATCGGGGCGGTCTGGGGAGGGGGGATGCCCGGCCGGGGGAGATGCGCCCCACTTTCAGCCCGGGAGTCGCATGGGGAGACTCGTCTCCTCTGCAAAGAGTCTTTGCTCTGGGCTGGCTGGCACTCCGAGGGTTAAACGGAGCGACTCCGGATTCCTAGAGGGGCGAAGGGGGCAGGCAAGGAGGTTAGGCAGGGCTTGAATGGGGAAGTGCCGTCCTGCGCCGCCCCTTCCTCTCTCCCTCCAGCCCAAGGAGGTTAGCTCCAGCCACGCTTTTGCGGTCAGCGTCGGTGTGGTGAGCTCGCAAACTTTTGGGGGGAAGGGGCGTGCTGGGGGTACGGTGGGTGGGGGGAATCGAGGGGAGCCCGCGGGGGGGGAGGGCCGGGGGTCCGACGATCCTCCTTCGTAGGTCCTGCTCCGGGGGCTGCGCGTTTCTCTCGCCGGGAGCAGCGGGGCAGTGGCGTTCCCAGCGCGCTCCTTCGACCAGCGCAGTCCCGGGACCCCGATCTGGCTCTGCAGCGGCGCCGCTTCTGCCTCCCCCCTCCTCGTGACGGGTCTGGGGACCTGGCAGTTCCCGCGCGCGAGGCACCGGCGAGCAGCCATCAGGGGAGCAGTGAGGCGAAGTCGGGGGCCGGGTGGGGGCTCTGGCCGCGGCTGCTCCCCCCTCCCCGGGATTCGGAGTGCGGGTCTGGGGAAGGAGCGGACGGTCTCGCCCGGAGTCCTTCCTGGGTGCCGCCTCCTCCCTCGCGGTGGCCTCTTGTTCTTGGCCGCATTTCCTTGCCAGAGGGGGAAGCGGGACCTATTCCCCCCTCCCCAGGTTGAGGAGAGAGAGAGAGACAGTGTGGGGGAGTTGCGTGGGCAGGAGGCTCCTTGCAGCATCTCCCCCTTTTATCCTGACATTCGATCTGTGCCCGTTGACTGCTGAGCCTTTTTAGTGCAAGCTGCTCCCTTGACACCCCTGCAGGCGCGGAAGGAGAGAGCGGATCTTGCCCGGGCTGGCCACGCTCCTCCCTGGTCCCCACGCCCTGGCCGGCCCCTCCTGGCTGGATTGGAAAGAGGGAAACAGTGACCTGTGTGCCAGTGGACCCTTTCTCAAAGCAGGGCTCAGTGCAGCCATTAGTAGAACCTGCGCAGATTCCTGCCCACGATTCAGAATTGTTTTTAGATCCATGATGGTGTTGAAATCGAAGATGGTGTTTGACCGTCTGGGAGGCTCCTGTTTCCAGTCTGCATGGAGGTTGCCATCTTTTCCATCTCCGAGCTCCCTGCTGAAAATTCTGGGCTGCATTCAAGACACCCCCCTCATGAGGACAGGCTGCAGCATTGGGGGCTCTTCAGTCGAGGAAAAAAGCGCCTCATCGGGAGCCATGATTGAGAGGCACTAAAATTGAGTGTTGGAAGAGAGAAAAGGAAATTCTGTTTTACCCAGTGGGTAATTAATCTCTGGAACTCCTTGCCACCAGAGGTGCTGATGGTGTCCGGCCTAGGTGCCTTTCAAAGGGGATTAGACAGACGTCTGGAGGAAACATCCATCTCAGGCTACAGGCCACGATGGATGGTGCAACCTCCTTCTTTGGGAAGTCGGGCTACCTCCGAATGCCAGGTGAGGCATCTGGTGGGCCACTGTGAGATGTAGGCAGCTGGACTAGACGGACCTCTGGCCTGATCCAGCAGGGCTCTTCTTAGGTTTGATGTCCTTTTTCAGCTTCCAGCCTGCTCCCCACGTGAGCATTTTCGCTAGGGAGCCTGGAGCTAGGAAAGATGGCCACTTCCTGCATACTCTACAAATGAGCCTCCCAGCCAATCAGAAGGTGGATTTTCAAATCAATTCTGAAACGTTGGCACAATCTAGGCGGTAGAAATTTATCTGTTCATGTATCTCTGTTTCACTCAATGGCACCCTGGCAGTCAGGTCATTTTTTACTCCTGGCCTGCATATCCTCCTGCTCTCCTGGTGGGACCTCCTCTGATCGCTCACCTACTCCTCGCACCCTGGAGGCTGTGTGTGTGTGTGTGTGTGTGTGAGAGAGAGAGAGAGAGAGAGAGAGTGAGTGTGTGTGTCCTCCAGTTCTGACCCAGCCAGGCCTGTTCCAAGGAGGCAGCAGGGCCATTTCAGGGGTCCTCTCAGTCTCCCCTTCCTTCTGTTTTGAGATTGACCGCGTGAGAAGCAGGCTGCAAACATCACTTCCGGCAGTTCCCCTGACAAAGAGGGCAGCCCTAGCGCTGGGAGCATGCCGGAAGCCAAAAAATGGAACATGACCCAGGCCCACTTGAAGCCGAAAAGCCCAACTCTCTTGTGCTAGAAGCTGAAGAAGGAACACAGCCCAGATGGCTTTGTGTCTGTGGTGCTTTATTGGCAATCTTGTGTTTTGTCTTTTTAACTCCTGCAAGTTTCTTTGCTCCTACAGAAGCAGGCGGGGTCAGACATCGTCAGGAGGAGAGCTGGACTTGGCAGCTGAGAAGCCTCCGTGCCTGATCAAGGAGGACCGGCTGAGAGTTGAGGCTCCCAGAAGGAACTGCGGAGGTTGGAGCAGGGGGAGCATCTCGGCCACGAAGCGGGGAAGGTCCAGCCCCAGAGGGAGGTCCCTGCACAGCCTGCCTTGCAGCATCTGCGTCTTGCCAGGTGTGTGGCTCAGTGAGGAAGGGAGACTCTTTCCGCTGTCAGAGAGAACTGGGCACCTCCCTTCCATTCGACCCCCCTCCAAATGAGGGATTTCCCCCACATCGGCTCTCCTGGTCCAAGTTACAGGAACTGGCCTGGAATCAATATAGGGAAAATCCCCTCCGAGGGCCTGGGCTCCAGGCAGGAATGGCAGGTGGACAACTGAATTCAGGTAGAAAAGGCAGCAGGCAATTTTTGGGAGAAGCAAGTTTTGCAAGGAGTCTTCAAGGACTGAAGTGAGGGGCCTAATTGAGCAGAGAGGGGAAGGGCCAAAGTTGCCAATGGAAGAAATGCAGGGCCGTGAATTAAGGTGTTTGGGGCTCACCCCCTGGAGCTTGGCCCACATGATGCTCTTTGGGAATAAAACAGCTAGATACAAATATCTAGGGTCGCGACCTACCAGCCTGGAGAGCATTGCCCCATTTCACTCTAAGGGGCGGGGAGAGCGAGAAAACAGTGACACAGTCCCTTTGGCCGTGTTACTTTTTTTGCAGGATTGGGGGTCCCTTGCTTACCTTACAATTGTGCTGGCACAGACCGATCGCAGACCACTTTTAAGGAATGAAACTGCTGGATACAAATGTCTAGGGAAAGAATATCAATGGTGAAGAGTACAAAAAATCAGTGGCATTCCTGGGGAGGGGGAAACACTAAGTTTTGCAGGCGCCTGAACCCCTGACTGTTAGAAGCAAAGATCCTAGCCGGGTCCTTGCCCCGAAAATGACTCTGAAGGAGAGGGGGCTCGTTAAATCCAGAAAAGGAAAACACAACTGCTCTACGTCACTTTGGAAACTCTCAATATTTTGTGTCAGAAATGTAGCGCATGTTCTTGTTTCCTTCTCAGAGGAAGTTTCTAGACGTGCTGCCTTTTCCCAGATGGAAGGAGAGAAGTCTGTGTCTTCCCAGGATCTCCAGGAAGAAAAGAAATCGGAAGGTAACAATCCTCATCGCACAGCAGAGGCTTCGGAGGGTGCTGGGTGGGTGGGACCAGAAGGGCGCTGTGGTGAGTGGCGACCCTTTGCCCCAATAGAGACTCTCCTCCCTTCTGGGGAAAGTTGGGGTTGGTGAGGCTGAGTCAGCAAAGGGCCTCCCTCCCGTTCTGATCCCTTCCCTGGCAAAGCCACAGCAGCACCTTGGCTGAGCCGTAGCCCGAAAATGCCTGTGTGATCTGAGCAGCTGATGCTCTGGCCTGCCACGTTCCTTCCCTCCACATGTCGTCTTCTGCTCAGTCCCTGCTTCCTTTCCCAACCCAGAAGATGGGAGGAGGCACAAAGGAAGCCACGGGGTGGTTGAGAGTGGCCATCCTCTACCTGTCTTCTGCCCTAGGCAGTTGTCTCAGTTGGCCTCATGGACGGGCCAGTTACAGTTAGTACAAAATGCAGCTGTGCCAGTGGTAACGGGCTAGATGGTTTGACTCGGCAGGCCATGAGGGAGTGTGTAGTTCTTAATTCTTCTGGAAGGGAATTTCCTATTTGTGGAGCTGCTACAGAGAAGGCTCGTCCCCAAGCTGCCATCCCTTTCACTTGGGACTGAGAGGGAACTTGAAGGAGAGCCCCTTTAGATGGTCTCAGAGGGCGAACTGGTATGTATGGGAGAAGGCGGTCCTTTAGGTAGGCTGGGCCTAAGTCGTGAAGGGCCTTGAAAGTCAGCACCATCATCTTAAGTGGAGATGGGAAGTGACTGGGCAGCCACTGCAGCTGCTGAAGGAATGGGCCTCCCGAGTCAAACCCTCAGATCTTCTCCTGCAACCGTTTCAAGCGCTTTGACCCTCGGCTGCCTCTAGGCTGAGCCCCACAACCCGAGCTCCAGGCCGAGAGGGCAGCAGAACGTGAGGTTTTTCTTCGGCACCATCTCGTGGCTGATTACAAGGAGATCCAAGCCTGCCTGCGCTGTTTTTCCCTGTTGGACTTGGGCAAAGAAGGGTTTTCATAACGAGGGATGAAGGAAAAGGAAGACACAGTTCATTTGGTCTGCCTTGTGCGGGGATGAGTCAGCCTCCCGGCTCTGCAGGCCCCACTTTCACAGGGAGTGCAATAAAAACATTGGAAGCTGTTCTGGAGGTGGGTTTTTGCCCAGCGGGGCCCCTCTGGGAACTCAATTATTTGGCCTTCTTCACCATTGCCGCGCAATGGTAGCAGCGGGTCAGAACCGCCACGTCTGATTCCGCCACAAATCAGAACCGCCACGTCTGCGCTGAGCTGCGTGTCCAAACCGAAGGTGAAGAGTGGGGGATGGGAAGGGAGGGAGTGCCAGATCTGGGCTGCTCAGAGTGTCTTTTCCGGGTTGCGGGAATGACGCTCGGAGTCCACGTTGGACTGCCAGCTTCCCAAGGTTGCCTCCTGCCGATCAATCAGCGCAGTTCAGGGGTGGAGCGGGGCCCTCTCTGGTGTGTCTGAGTGCTCCATGGGGATGTGGGCAAACCCATAGATGGATGCTGTCTAGCCGGAGGAGGCCTCACCAGTGGCTACTGGGAAAACTCCACAGTCAGAGAATAAGAGGGTAGGTCCGCTTATGGGTTACGAATTGGCTGGGGAGCCGGAAGCAGAGAGTGGGGATCAATTGGCCATTTTCACAGTGGAGAGAGGTGAAAGTCAGAGTGCCCCAAGGATTTGTCCTGGGACTGGTGCTTGTCAACGTGTTCCTAAATGAGCTGGAGACAGGCATAAGCAGCGAGGTGGCCAAGTCTGTGGATGACATGAAACTTTTCTGGGTGCTGAAAACCGGAAGGGATTGTGAAGAGTTCCAGAAGGATCTCTCCAAGCTGGGGGAATGGGCAGGCAAATGGCAGATGCGTTTCAGTGTAGACAAGTGTAAAGTGATGCACATTGGGGCAAAAAATCAAAACTTCACATATAAGCTAATGGATTCTGAATTGTCTGTGACAGATCAGAAGAGAGATCGTGGGGTGCTATCTTGCCCTGGTAATCAGGCTTCTCTCTCTGTTCCAGGAAGCAGCAGCCAAGGCCATGAGGATGAAGACAGATCAGGGAGACAAGAGGGGAGCCCTGCACCAGTTCGGAGGAGGAAGCTTGTTGTTTATCACCATAAACTCCAAAGCGACGAGGACTATCTCAGAAAGAAGAGATGGAAAAGGCATCCTTTGCACGGAGAAGGACTCACTTGTGAACCGAAGATGGAGAAACACAACAGAACTGACACAGGGAAGAAATCCGTTCAGCGCTCTGAGTGGAGGAAGAGCTTCAGGGACAGCACACACACCCCTTCCGCTGAACAGACCCACACAAGGGAGAAAGCTGCATGTCACGACGGATCAAAGGAGAAGCCAGGATACCAGGCAGAGCAATGGAGAAATAAATCTGAAGTTTGTCAGGGGGAGGATTTTGACCTCCTTGCAAGTGATCCCAAAAAAGAAACTGGAAAGAGGAAGGAAAAACGCCCTCACATGGGGGAGAAATCGTATCAATGCCTGGAGTGTGGAAAGAGCTTCAGTCAGAGGGTAAACTTGACTGTTCATCAAAGAATCCACACAGGGGAGAAGCCATACAAATGCTTGCAGTGTGGAAAGAGCTTCACTGGGAGCCCACACCTGTCATTGCATCTAAGAACACACACAGGGGAGAAACCATATAACAGTTTGGAGTGTGGAAAGAGCTTTAGTCAGAGGGGACACCTGACTGTACATCAAAGAACCCACACAGGGAAGAAACTGTTTGGAGTGTGGAAAGAGCTTCAGTCAGAGCTCCAGCCTGTCACTGCATCTAAGAACACACACAGGGGAGAAACCA